>VXBZ01010381.1:259-11825 GCA_013399135.1 Heliornis fulica | reverse complement strand
GCTTGGCGGCGGCGGGGACATTGGCGGGCGGGGGCGGCGCTGCCGGTGTGTTTGTGTCGGGGCCGGGGAGCTGGTGCGGCCTTGCTGGAGCCGCGGCTTGTCGCAGTGGGTCGCGCTGATCAGGTCCTGTTCGTGCCGTCGGATTAGTGTGGTTTGCCCTGGTTTTCCTCCGGGAGGTGTCGGGGGGCGACGACGGGACCTCTGAGCCCGTGGTGGCCCTGGTGTGGGCCTGTGGGACTGGCGCTGGGCCGTCGCGCGTCCCCTTGTCTTGGAGGGTGGCGTGTGGGAGCAGAGGTCGGGGTGAGCGGGTCCCTACGGGATCTGGGCCGCCGTGGTGGCATTTACTGCGTGGTGAAGCGAGGTGGGGGCATCTCGTTAGGGACGCTGCTCCGCGGTCGTTGCTCTCGCCAAACTCGCAAATGCGTTACTTGCTGGCTGTGGTGGGTCTAGTGCTCACGCTGATACTGCCTAAATCTTTCATAAAACGGGCTGGCACTCAGATATTTCTGTATTACCTGGCTTTTCCCTACTCACAGATTTTGATTTTGATCTTCGCTGTCTTCAGGAGGTTTC
Organism: Heliornis fulica; assembly: GCA_013399135.1. NCBI lineage: Eukaryota > Metazoa > Chordata > Aves > Gruiformes > Heliornithidae > Heliornis > Heliornis fulica. Next base: position 11,252 of record VXBZ01010381.1, on the reverse strand, counting down.
AGCTAACTTACTGAACGCTTGCTGCTGTTCAGTTAATTACTGTAATGTTAATAATACACATTAATGTTGCTTGTCTGCATTCCTTACTCTTGTTGCATTTTTGGAACATGTTTTCTGTTGGAAAGTGGTTTCATGTTCAGAAACTGATGGCAAAGTCTTGTTTTGAGATATAATCCAGAAAGACCTCTACTGTGCAAATGGACCACTTACTGAATTAAGTTTTTGTAGTTTTATGTCCTGAATCTCAGTTTAAGATTCTGAACTGTACCTAAAGCTGTAAGAAGTGGACAGTAAGGGAGGAAAAAGCAGCGAAGTGTGACAGTAACTGCACGCTACTGTTGAAATATAGTTTCATAAGTAAGAAAACAGAATTTGCTGCTTCCATTTTTCCCTTCCTCTTTCTTGCCTCCCTTCTTTGCCTGCTTCAGCTTTTGCTTAGTGTGTTACTTAGTACTAGTACAGATTTTGCAGGCCAATTGTTAATATTAAGCACATTGCTTAAGCGTTTTTATATTCTTCTTGACCTGTCTTTGGGATGACTGTGATAATGGTGACAGAACCAAAGTCGTAACTGCAGTGGAAGCGAGTTCTCCGTGGTTTGGAATCTATGTATATGGATGACCTAAATTCACCTTTTTTTTTTTTTTTCCTTGTTTCAGATGGAGAAGAAGAATTTATGGTTTCTGGTTTGTGTAATAACAGAGGCTGAGTAGGCATAAAGGAGACTATAGTGTGTGTAAGAAGTGTCAAGCCCCTCTCCCCCTCCCAAGGCTTTGCCGTGTAAAAAAGAAGAAATGAATCCTGCAAATGATGATCCAGTATTTGGGACCATTTTTGACTGGGACTATCTTTTATGGGAAGTTCGTTTGACATTTTTAGCTGCTGGTTTTTTAATCTACCTGGGAGTATTTCTTCTGTCTCACTGGTTGTCTTCATGGATAAGTACCACTTATGGTGCCTTGTATGCAAAGGAGAAGGTGTTTTGGAATATGGCAGTCACACGTGGTGTGTTTGGACTTCAGAGTTGTGTTGCTGGGTTATGGGCTTTGCTCATAGACCCTGTTTTTCATGCTGACAAAGTGTATTCACAGCAGAAGTGGAGTTGGTTTAACTGCTTAATTGCTGCTGGATTTTTCTTGCTTGAAAATGTAGCTGTTCACATATCTAATGTTATTTTCAGAACATTTGATGTGTTCTTGGTAGTACATCACTTGCTTGCCTTTGGTGGCTTGGCTGGTCTAGTAATTAATGTGAAATCTGGACATTATCTGCCTTTGATGGGAATGTTGCTGGAGATGAGTACTCCCTCAACATGTGTTTCCTGGATGCTTCTAAAGGTAAGAATGTGGTAGTTCCCAACTGATGTTTGTAACACTTGTCATGTTTGTCCGTGGGTAACGTGTGTGGTCGGTCTAGCTAGCTTTTCAGCAAAACTGCATTCCTCTAACCAATATCCATGTGATTTTGATACCTGCTTTTGTCATGATGACATTTCTGTAGTCCTCCATAGAGGTTTCTGCGTGATGCTGTGTGTATGTGGATAGTGAGATGGCACAAACTTATTCTGAATTTGGGATGCTGTATGCCTGTGGAATATCATAGCTTTACATAGAAAAAATGTATGAAAGAGTGTGTATGTGGAAGTTGAGTATTTGCATTTGTTCTACAGATTTACTTAGTGCCTTATCTTGAAATAACAATCTCACTTCTGCATGCTTTCTGTTCTTGTTTTTCTAGGCTGGCTGTGCTAATACCTTTTTCTGGAAGGCAAACCAGTGGGTGATGATCCACCTGTTTCACTGCCGCATGATTCTTACTTACCACATGTGGTGGGTGTGTATTTTCAATTGGAATTCCGTGGTAGAAAATCTGGGACTTCTGCATTTTATTGTTTTATTCTCGGGATTATTTGCCGTTACCCTGATACTTAACCCATATTGGACATACAAAAAAACTCAGCAACTGCTCAGCCCAACTGACTGGAACTTTGAAAGTAAAGCAGTGGAAAATGGAAAATTAAATGGTGAAACACATCAGAAGAAGAAGATGTAACATCAAGCATCTTTTTCCTAGTAGTATAGCAGAAGAATACAATATGAAGTCATTCTTTGCCCATGAACTAGAAGCTTTTACAAGAAGCTTCTTAACATAGTGATTTCTTGCTGTAGTATTCTGTATGGATCAGAAGTCATTAAAAGCATCGGTTTTATTTCATGAATGCATATACATAAGACCTTCAACCTCTTAATTATGAATTGCACCAATAGTTTTGTCACATTGGACAATATTTCATGACTTAATAGTGACATGCTAATGGTATACTTTGTCCTGATGCTTCAAAGTGGCTTTACAGTTAACTCATCTGTTAAGCTCAGCTTGAATCAAGTTTAGCTTGAATCCTATTTCACATATGTTGGAGATGCTAATACTGGAAATGACGTTGCTTATTAAGATCAATTATGACCCAGGTTAGGTATGCATGGGTCCCTAGTTCCAGTGCCATTAAATCATTCCAGTTGGCTAAATTGGTCAGTGGCAGAATACAGTCATGGCTGGGTGTGATGGTTTTTTGGTCAGCTCTTTCTTCTCTTTTCCTTTTTTTTCTCTTTTAAGTGCACTTGAGTAATATTTTGTATTTGAGTGTTCACTGTCAAAGTGAGTTGTAGTTTCTGGGTTGCCCTCAGTATGGGAGGTGTTCATATCCACCACAAACATGCATGTGGGGACCCAGGCATTCGTTATACCGATGTTCTAGCTTGGTAATCATAATTGTGGTGGTTCTTCCTGGACTTGAAATCAATGCAAGTAGAACATTTGATGCTGTTTCAGCATTGAAAGCACTGCTGGCTGGTAAAATTATTTTCTTTGTAGGTTCTACATGAATTGTCAGATGCAGTGGTGCTCCTGTGAAGGTTCCTCTTATTTTTAAAAATTCTCTAGTTACAGAGGGTTTTAGAATCTGACGTGACTCCTCTGTGGGGAAGAGCCTGTATTACCTCCTTTAGAAATTCATTTGTTCTTCTGTTATCTTTATTTTACTTTGAAGAACATACAAAGTGACACTATAAAATCCTTTACAGTTTATCTGCCACGTCCCTAAATCCTTCCTTGACCGAAGAAATAGGTTTGCCTTTTAGATAGCAGAACATCCAGCACAGTTTGCTAAGTCCCTAACAGAATTGGTCTGATGGATCCTCAGTGAAAGATACAGATTGCGACAGAAGAGAGTGACGCCTAGTGGCGGGAGTATGACTTATTAGTTTTGGCACACAGAACTAGTGCGATAAAAAGCCCGTCATTTGAAACTTTGTTGTGTAGTGCGATGTGACTGCTACACGGATCTATTTTCTAGAGTAACAAGGCTGGGTAAGCCCAAGCTGTGAAGGATTTTAGGTTAAGGCATATGTTAGACGCTTTGTGTACTGATCTGTGGTGGAACATACTGTTTGAAATGTGTAAGGGAAGCACTGTTTAGTGTAAGCAGCCACGTTGTATCAATTTCTGGTAGGATTGGTTTTGACTTTGAGTAAAGGGAGGAAACCAGTGGTCAGGTTTCAGTGTTCCTTGATTCATATACTAATGTATAGCCAGATCTTGTTTATAGTGAGGTGAAGTGAATATCTGAAACTGCCCGTTCAAAACCGCTGAAGGGGTCGTAATTACTCAGCAGCACTTATCTATTGTCCTGCTCATACCCAATAGCGAAAAAACTAAATTTTGTGGTACTTTGATTTCTAAGCAGTCCAGATGTTTTTGGCTTGCGTGGATGCTATCCTATAGACAGGTAGGTTCTGTAGAGGTGGAAATTGCATACCTCTCCTGAGGGGTTGTGTGTGAGAGAGTAGTATTAAAAGTAAAGTTGGAAGAAAGCAGAGAGATGGATTCCTCAGAAACAGAACCTCAGTACTGTTATCCAAATGTGTCTCTTGCAGAATCAAAACAAGAGTTTCAGTTGGGGAAGGCAGAGGATAAGTCATCAGATCTTGGAATGATGGTGTGCTCTGTAGGATCACAGAAGGTTGTAAGGGACCTTTAAAGGTCATCTAGTCCAACCCCCCTACAGTAAGCAGGGACATCTTCACTAGATCAGGTTGCTCAGAGCCCCTGTGCAGCTTAAAACTTTAAAGGTTTGTATTTAATAATGCAGGGTAATAATTGCAAAAATCACAGCTGCAGAATTCTTAAGAATCCTAATAGAAATTGGAAGAAGTATCAGAAGAGAAGTGAGTTTGGGCCAGGTGTGTAATTCTTACAGTGTCTGGCTAAAGGAAGTGTAGTTTCTATGTGCTAAAATAAAAGTATATAGAGGGTTGGTCTTAGTGAATTTGGGGCTGAAAAAAGAAATTAAGTATGGTCCAAGATGACAGGTGCATAATGTCGGTGGCACCAGACTTACTTAATATTTTGTATTACTAATTTGTAATGTTGTATGGATTCAAAAGTGGATTTTAAATCTTTCATTAAAAGTACTTTCTGTCATAATAAGGCAGTCTTTTTAATATGTGTTAAAATAGTGGAAGGTTTTTAAAGCAAAAACTGTTATGGCATATATCAAAAACCTTTCACACGTCTTAACTATATAACTAATAATAGCGAAGAGCACCTGTTAACAAAAACAGTGCTAGACCTGCTGGAACATGAAAGCTTTGTATTAAGTAACAGCACTCATTTTATTTCTGTTGGTTTGAGGGGCAAGTGGATTTTACAATGCAGCTAGAAATATAATGGGATAAAATAGACCACCATTCTTCATCATCTTGATGGCCTAAAGTTGGAGGTAGCAGCTCTGTTAACAGAGCCTATTTTTTCAAAGTTGTTTTCTTCACTGGCTTTTGACTGCTCCCTTCAAGAGGATTTTCTGTTTTGTGATTGTGGATGATTGTCTCGTTACTACTCTGAAACAAGACTGAAAAAGTTGTCTGAGGGTTTTGGTGTTTAAGTAACCTTATAACCGAATGCTGCTTTTCAACCCAAAGGTAGGAAACCCATAGTTTGATTATAATTTTTTTTAATGCAAAACTATTCCCAGCCCTGTTGGGCCTCTTTGAGAAGGCCTCATCTGCAATTGGATATAGGAAAATTCAGTCAGTTCTAGTAGTGTCTGGATCAGGTCACAGGTGTGCTGATGCCAAGATTTGGAAAAGTCTTGCATAATACATTTTGGGTGATTTTTTTTGTTGCTGTTTGTTTGCCTGGGTGACTATTAGAGGCTTCATCCTGCATTCTTTTACTCTAAGGAGTGCTCTTTGTGTTACCTTTCTGGCTAAAGCCTTTTTTTAATAACAAACAAACCAAAACCAACAAAAAAAAAACCCAACCCAAACCAGCATATTGTGATGGGGTGGGGGTGTTTTGCAACGCTTTTAGTTTTTTTTGTTGGTTTTCTTAAGATAAATGTCTGATCTAAAATACACCCTGGCCAGGCATCTGTTTCTTACTGTCTTCATACATCATTCCTAAATCACAGTTTGTTTGTGCTTCTATTTGTGTCCTGTCTTACATTTTTTCAAAATCCTACCCACCAACTTTTCTATAATGCTTTCTCTTACTTGCTGTACTGGTGATGATCTTGCAGCAATCGTGTGACCAGAGTGATGTCTTTGCCTGGTAGCTTTCAGCATATACTGTTGGGTCATTCTTCCATTAATACATATATCCAAATCTTGTGGAGTTTTTGCTTTTTCCTGATGTCATGCACAATTAAACACCTTTCTTAACCTCAGGGAGACTCCTACTTAAAGTGAACTTAGTGTTAAGCAAATTCATGTCTGCTCTTGTGCAATATAATGTTAAATCCTACTGCATCTTTACACTGTGTAAATAAAAGTATTTTACTAATTGTCTACTGTGAGTTTCATTTACTGAAGAGAACAATGCCTGGGTTTTTTCAATTGCTGTTTGTACCTTAAACAGTTTTCCACTACATGCACTAAAAATGTGACTTGCTTATTTTGACATATTTGGTTAAACTTAACAAAGGTAGATTCATAGCCATGGAAAGAGCTATAAAACCTTATAAACTAATGACCTTTCACCACCATTTAGCATTATTAACATGAGCATGTTTAGTTACATTACTGAAGCACCAGAAGCTGAGCTATCTGTAAGTATGGGTTAAAAATGGTTAAGAAAGGATCACTTGGAAGTGACCCTTGTGGATTGTGTATTTGAAGTGCGTGACCTCTTTTTGCATTAGGATCTATTTGTGAAGACACTTCATGGTTTAGTGTGATCTACCTTTAAGGATAAAACCAAAAACCAAACCCAACTTGTCTTGTTGCTAATTAAAAAAGTACAGTTCTAAAGCATTGAATGTGTGTCTTGCATGGTGCTTTGCAGGAATTAGTTCCTGATGCTTTTTAGCATTAGTGAGTTGAGGGAAAATAGCATCGTTACTGGCATTTTAATTATTCTTAGAAGAATGCACTGTGTAAGCAACTGGCTAGCATAATTTTGCTAGCTGCCTCTGCGGTGAGGTCCCCAGGATTAACTGAAGCAGAAGTAAGACGTTCATGCACAAAGCTTGAACTGGAATGTGTGTGGGTACAGACTGCGATGAGAGCAACAATGCCTAATAGTATTTGTGTGAATAAAGTACTTTATTTTTTTCTAAATAATCTGTAAAATGAAATTAAATGTTTCTGCTGTTTTGCTATTCTGATTATTTGAAATAATAGGTAAATGTTTTCTATGATGATTTTCAGAAAGCCATTAGAGCACACTTCTTTTGACAGTGCTATTCAGCAATTATAATCTCCTATCTTACGTCATGCAGCCATGGCACTGGCATTTAAGTTGATAATTTGGAATGAAAAATAAGTGATGGTTATTAAAGTAAATTATGCTTGTTGCTCTGTCAGCCCCCAGATGTGTTTGCAGTGTTGGAAAAGACATTGCATGCTCTGGATCTGATTGCCTAATTAGTGTGTTCTGTTAGTGGTAGTGTCACAGAGCAGCAACAAGTGTTCTTACATTCCCCTTGTCCTGAGTAAGCCAGTGCTGAGTGAGGTGGAATGACAATGATAATTATGCAGCAAACAGGTAAGGAAGTAGCAGCGTGCAAGGTGGCAGACAGGCCTGGCTTCACAGGAAAAGAGAGGCGTCTGCTCGTGTCCCCAAGAAGGCAGCAGCAAGGAAATCGGCTGCCGTTGTTTCGTGCTACCTCTGTGTGTCCTGAGGAGTCAGATAGGGTCGCTTCCGAGTCCTTGAGGGCATGGCCTGAGCAGAGAGTGGAAACTTAACAGGAGCTTTATTAGATACAGGATGTTATGTCGTATCTCCAGTTTTATTTCCTTACGCAATTCTCCTGTCAGCTGCCTCTGCTGCTTTGAATGCATAGTTCACATGGGAGCGCTCTGTGTGCTGATGCTTTTCACCAGTGTGTTCTCTGACATTTGCTATACAGATTTGTGAGGATGTGCTTTGTTTTAGTACTGATAACTGATTGTGGCAGCTCCACCTACTCGCTCAGCCTCTTAACGTTTCTATTGCTATACAGGTCTGCAAGTTCCCTCTCCTGCTCTGCTACTTCTGCTGCCAAAAGCACCTTATCCTGTGAATGCTGCATACTGTCACCAAAGCTGTGCTCACTGGAGTGTAGGCATGAGGCTTGCACTGAATGGGTTGGAGGGTGTGGGAGGGGTGTTTGACTTTCCTCTGTTTCTGGACCATGCAGTTCTGCTGTCAGGGTCTTTTAAGAGTAAATGAGGGTGGTAACTGATGCCTTGAAAAACAAAGCCATGCAGGCAAACTACAAAACTGCAGAGAAGTGGTTTGCATAGCGTAGATGTGGAGCATCTAACAAGAGCTTGATCATCTAGTCTTGTGGGTCATATTTACAGGAAGAAAGTCTATCCTGGAAAGCAGCAGTAGCATTGCATACAACTTGTAGGAAATAAATGTGGAAAAAAACAAGGAGGCTTTGGTGTGAGGCAGCTGAGACTGGTTGGTATGTTGTACAGCGCTGAGTAGGTTGCAGTTGGACACTGAAGATGTGAGTTGTCTAATACTCTTTTTGTTTCTCAGCAACGCACTGTTTCAAGTACCACTGAGACACCAGTTGTGGAAAAGTCTGAAGAACTTTTTTAGGACTTCAGAAGTTCCCGAGCAAAGTATTGCCTAAGGCTAAAGGAGCCTACACTGCGTTTTAATCCATAGTAATTTAGTTTTGTATTAACATTGCATTTTTATCTTCCATAATAATTTTTTTACCCCATGAAGCTCTTTGATTTTACTCATGAACATGCAAATCTGCTCTCCTTTTCGTAGCCATCCTAATATTGTTTATTTGCCACTTTCCCCACTTGAATTCCTTTTCCTTAAATGTTGGCAGGTTAGAATTGTGTGGCGAACTTGTCAGCACCGGGTATTACACCAGCGCTTCCTCAAGTCAGTGGACTATGGCAAAATAAAAACGTAGGAATTCTGTGTTAAAAAAATAACTTGTGCTTAGTATTGTGCTGTATGTGAATGCCCAGGTGCTGGCAGCAGGGGCTGGCGGGTGGCCACTGTGAGGAGAGGCAGGGGATGCCTTGTGCTGGACTCAACCAGTTCCAACCCCACCACTGCAGGGCACAGCCTACCTCCACAGCAGAGGTGGGGGTGTCTTGAGGGAAATATATTTAAGAAAGGATAAAAAAAAAAAAAAAAAAGTGCTGCACAGTACTGTGTGAGAAAGAGGAGTAAGGAGAAAACCTGTGAGAAACAATCATGATAAGGCCGAGGTCAACCCACCATTAATGTCAAGTATATTAAAATATCTCTGTTTGTTTGAGATAGGATCACTAAGAATTCCATCAGGATGTAATAAAAAGATGTGGGAGATATATACATATAGGAAGAGGCATAACAATGTCAGGAAGCAGTACAAGAATTAGGGCATGTACTGATAGGGCAAGGGGTAATGGGTTTAAACTGAGAAATGGCGGATTTGGGTCACACATCAGTAAGAAATTCTTCCCTGTGAGGGTGGTGAGGCCCTGGCACAGGCTGCCTGGAGAAGGTGTGGCTGTCCCCTCCCTGGCCATGGTCAAGGCCAGGTTGGACGGGGCTTTGGGGAGCGTGCGCTAGTGGAGGGTGTTCCTGCCCATGGCATGGGGCTGAAACTGGATGGTCACTGAAGTCCCTTCCACACAAGGCAGCCTGTGATTCCATGATAAGAAACAGTCTGCCAAAGACTGATTCCCTCCCTTCTGAGCTCCTGAAATGATAACTGGGTGGGACTGAAGTGCAGTATATTAAAAAAATTACGGAAACAACAGGATAAAGTGGTGCCCCTGCTGGAAACCAAACTGAATGCTGTAATGCTAATCCTGTCCATAACCTTTATGTATAATCTAATTTTCTCACTCTGTTATATAGAGCCTTCAACATAAATAGCTTTGTGAAAATGGAAATGTTTTGGAAATACATCTTTTAAATATTTAATTTGTACTTTAACTTGTATGAACCCACATGAAGTCATGGGATAGTTGTAAATAGGTGTTGTTAAACTACGGAAAAATGAGAAATGTAGAAAAAAAAGGTGGATTCATCAAATGTCTTTTGAGATGCCAGCCTTTTCCACTAATATTTTAATGTAGTAGTAACGAATTGGCTATATCCGTCTGTATTTCATTACTGGCTGTAGCATGAATGTACTTGAATGGTCAGAGATCAGTGCTGGATCATGTGTGCATCTTCGAACAGCACTTGGCTTAAGTTTTCATACTTAAATGCAGTTCAAAGGTTTGAAATACTATTTAGCAATATTAAGAAAATAAATTGTAATTGATATTGAGGGCTTCTAATGCAGTTACAACCATTTATTTTCATCAGACTGTGACAGATGGTTATGTTGTAAAGTACACATTTTCAGGATAATTTTATCTTGTGAAGGGTGGGGTTGTGGTTTTTTTCATAGAATCACAGAACCTCCAGATTTGGAAGGGACCCATGAGGATCATTGAGTCCAACTCCTGGCTCCACTCAGGGCCAGACAAGTGAGAGCGTGGAACTGAGTGCATTGTCCAGACACTTCTTGAACTCAGTCAAGCTGAGTGCTGGGACCACTAACCTGGGGAGCCTGTTCCAGTGCTCGACCACCCTCTCAGTAAAGAACCTTGTCCTCATAATCAGCCTAAACCTCCGCTGTCTCAGCTTCGTACTGTTCCCTTGGATTATATCATGGTTGCCAAAGAGAGATCGGTGCCTCTTCCTTCTCTCCCCCTCATCAGGAAGCCATAGACTGCAATGAGGTCTCCTCTCAGCCTCCTATTCTCCAGGCTGAAACAACCAATGGACTTCAGCCTCTCTTCATAAGACTTCATCTCCAGACTCTTCACCATCCTGGTTGCCCTCCTCTGGACACTCCAATAGTTTTATGTCCCTCTTGTCCTGTGGTGCCCAAAACTGCACATAGCACTCAAGATGAGGCCACACCAGTGTGGTGTAGAGCGGGACGATGCCCTCCCTGGCCTGGCTGGCAGTGCTGCACTTGATGCGCCCCTGGATACAGTTGGCCCTCCTGTCTGGCTGGGCAATTTTATTGAAGGGGCATGTTCAGTTCTGAGGTGTTGATGGGTTGATGTTACTTCCAGGCTAAGCAGGATGTGCTGCTGTGACAACGGGCTCCAAGTGATTGCACAGCCGTCTTGGCGCATACTGCTCTGCAACGGCGCTGGCTGTGAGGAAAGTCACACGAGAAGGGCGAGGAAAGGGAAAAGACCTAAAGGTTAGGTATGAGGTGCCACCATCTTTAGAAAACCTTTCGTTTTGAAAGCTATTAACGAGTTTCAACGGATAAATGAGCCTAAATTCCCCATTAGCTACCGGGGCGTCCCGCCGTGCTCGTGGGTTGGCGCTGAGGGCAGAAAGCCGAGTTAGCCACGGACCGGGCTGCCCCGCTCCTCGCCCGACCCACCGCCGGCAGGTGCCCCCGGCACCGGACTACCCGGCCTCCCGTCCCGGCGGCGGCGTCACGTGCGGCGGGAGGAATGCGGCGGGGGTCCGGGGG
>VXBZ01010380.1:5036-26066 GCA_013399135.1 Heliornis fulica | reverse complement strand
CATGCTGCGTGCATTGGTGTACACGTCGTTATTCATAAGGACTTGGGTTTGCACTATTAATAGACATCCTTTCTCAAGTGTGCCTTTTGCAAAGAAAAGTGTAAATGTAACATTAAAATCTCATTACCTTACGTGCTAGATTTTATACAACACAGTCTCTTACACTGCTCACCCACAGAGAGCTGTGTCTTTATTTCAAACTGAGGCAGGTTCTGCTTTGAGCTCTGGAAAACCTGGGTCTCTGATCAGCCAAAATAAAAGCTACTTCAAAAGCATTGCATGTATGCACTTCAACAAGTTCTTTGTCTAGAAGATTTTCCCTATATTCATAATAAAAGTGGTAAATCTAGGAAACAAGTGAAAGACACTTCATTTATTACCAGTGGCCAAACCAGCAGAGCCAATCGCCCTCTTGGAGTGTGGGGAGAGACGGTGCCTTAGCATGACTATTACTGTGGCATTAAAAGGAGAAGGAGAAACCAGAAACATAATGACACACAGCATCAGGCTGAGTCTTTAGTCTTTAATGAATTTCTATTTTTGGTGTATAATTTTCAAAGTTTCATTCCATCTTTGAGGACTTATAGCTAAGATTACATCTGGCACACAGAAACTTTATTCCTTTGATATTCCTCTTCAATTATGTGTCCTATGATTGCCAGTGAAATCATTATATAATCCAAAGGAAAGCTTCACTGTGTCTCATTATATTGAACAAAAAATTTAAAAAAATATTAAAACACACATTGTTGTGTTACAAGATCATTACTGCAGTATATGTTCAACCCATGAGGACTGTTTATTCAAAAGTGAGATTAGACCACTATGTGATCTGAATTGATTTACTGTCAAAGGCAGGCTGCTTGGAGGACTGTATGACAGCAAATTTTAAATCTAATTGTTACAATTAAAAAGCTGTCCAGCAGAAAGTTTTCTTTAGTTTACTCTGATTTTTTTTTCTATTAAAATATGTATTATTTTATGAAACCATATATTTAATAACATTGAATTTCACAAACATTATTAAATGGTCTACCAGTGACTAACAAAGCCAATAAAGTCAAATTATACTATTTTAGATTATTTCGATTATGCTGTCTACCATAAATTCCAGATACTTGGAATTACAAACTGCAATGGATTTTTTTGTAGAGTTTTTTACACAGAATATGTAATTGTGTTTGCCCTTGAATTTGCTGGGGGCTGATCAATGCTACAAATTAAGGACTCTCAAAATGAAGGATCTTGTCTTTACTAATGAAATATAATCCTACAGTCCTGACAGTATTTCATTCCATGATCACGTAGTCTGACAGATTTAAGACGCACCTTTTCTAACATACAGTGTTTTAAAAAGGAATTATCAGGCTTGCATGTGCCCTGTATACTAAGGAAAGTCAATTTGCTTTCTATTAACTTTTCAATACTGATATTCCTTTATCAGTGAAATAATTCTGAAAATTAATATACACAACACACAGATACAGGAATATTTTAACAGCTAATAATGGTGAAAGGATACAGTCAGAAAAATCAGTCACACCAAACCCTTACTCATATGTTTCAAACAGATCTAGCTAAGAAATTGGGTGTGAAAACAGTGAGTGATGCTTTCATTATTCCAGTAGTTCTCTGATACAAGCCAAATACAGAGGTTGAGTATTTTACAAGCAGAGCCATTGGGAGTATATAAAAATAAATGCACATTTAAAACCATAAACATACCAAGTTTCTAATCACACAACATCAGATTTCCTGAAGCTGAGAGCTCCAACAAAATATGCTCAGAAGATATAACATGTTGCCTAGATAGAGATCAAAACAACTGTATCCAAGTATAATAAGACCAAGTTTAAGAAGGCCAACCGCATCCTGGTCTGCATCAACAGAAGCGTGGCCAGCAGGTCGAGGGAGGTGATTTTTCCCCTCTACTCTGCCCTCGTGAGACCTCACCTGGAGTACTGTGTCCAGTTCTGGAACCCCCAACATAAGAAGGACATGGACCAGTTGGAGAGGGTCCAGAGGAGGGCCACAAAGATAATAAGAGGGCAGGAGCACCTTTTCTATGAGGACAGACTGAGAGTTGAGGCTGTTCAGCCTGGAGAAGAGGAGGCTCCGAGAAGACCTTATAGCCTTGAGGCCTTGAACAACCTGATCTCGTTGGGGGTGTCCTTGCTTCTTGCAGGGGGTTTGGACTAGATGACCTCTGGGAGTCCCTTCCAACTCTAACTATTCTATGATTCTATGATTCTATTATCTATAACAATGTGGCTTTATTTATTTGTTGCAAGTATGAATCCTGAACTATGTTTGTTTTATTTTTTTTTTTGTTTGCTTTGTTTTGTTTGGTTATTTTTTTTTTTTTCCAGAGCACTGGTCAGCATAGCCTGATTATATTAACACACTCATCTTTCCAATTGTCATTTGAAAGTGAAATTGGTAGGTCTTAATTTTTACCGAGGTCCTTCTCTTAGATTTGTGCTAAATTTTAAATAATTTTTAGATGTAGGCATGTGGGTAATATGTCCATCTTTTAAGGTGATGTGGGATCTTTCTATGTAGAAGAAAAAGCAGAGTCCATTTTTAGGAGGGGTCCAGTTCTGCTTAATTTAGGAATGAGTTCCTTTGAAAACCACACTAGCATCGAGTTCTGAAAGCTCACAAGGAGATGGATATGGAAAATAAAGTCTGCTCCAATTATGTCTACTGCACTGTTGTGTGTAGTTAACATCAAATTATACATAATAACAGAATAACAGAATGGTCTGGGTTGGAACAGACCCAAGGATCATCAAGTTCCAACGCCCCTGACACAGGCAGGGCCACCAACCTCCAGACCTGTATCTAGACAAGGTTGCCCAGGGCCCATCCAATGTAGCCTGGAGTACCTCCAGGGTTGGGGCATCCACCAGCTCTCTGGGAAGCCTGTTCCAGCACATCACCACATTTTCCATTAAGAACTTCCCACTGATATCCAAGTTAAACCTTCCCTCCTGTAGCTTAAATCCTTTCCCTGTTGTCCAGCCACTATCTACCCTTGTAAAAAGCTGATTCCCCTCCTGTCTGTATGCTCCCTTTAAGTACTGGAAGGCTTCCATGAGATCCTTCTTCAGCCTTCTCTTCTCCAGACTGAAGAAGCCCAGCTCCCTCAGCCTGTTCTCACAAGGGAGGTGTACCAGCTCCCTGATCATCTTAAAAAATAATAAAAAAATCCCTCAATGGATTTCCAATCCATTGTGGCCAACATGAAAGAGGAGTAATGCTTTCCACTGCTTCTATCAAATAATACAAATTTGTATTGTGGAGTTCAAGATCCTATCCTGAGGGCAGCAAGGACGGTGCACAGCAAGCTCAGTATCCTGGACTTCAGGAGAGAAGACTTTGGCCTCTTCAGGTATTTGCTTGGGAGAGTACCATGGGATCAAGCCTTGGAGGTAAGAGGGTTCCGAGATAGTTAGCTAGTATTAAAGGACCATGTCTTCCCAGCTCAGGAGTGATGCATCTCAACAAAGAAAAAGTCAGGGAAAAACCTCCAGGGACTTGCATGAGTGAAAAAGGAGGTCCAGAACAAAATCAAATGCAAAAGAATGGCTAAAGAAGGTGGAAGCCAGGACATGTAGTCTGGGAGGAATACATGATTAGCCAGGGATCAGATTAGAAAACCTAATGCCTTGATAGAATTAAATCTGGTCAGTGATGTGAAGGGCAACAAAAAAAAAAGGTTATATAGGTGTGTCAGTGATAAAAGGAAGATGAAGGAAAATTTGGGTCCTCTCTAGAAGGAAACAAGATACCTGGTTATTTGGGATACGGAGAAAGCTGAGGTGNCCATGTCTTCCCAGCTCAGGAGTGATGCATCTCAACAAAGAAAAAGTCAGGGAAAAACCTCCAGGGACTTGCATGAGTGAAAAAGGAGGTCCAGAACAAAATCAAATGCAAAAGAATGGCTAAAGAAGGTGGAAGCCAGGACATGTAGTCTGGGAGGAATACATGATTAGCCAGGGATCAGATTAGAAAACCTAATGCCTTGATAGAATTAAATCTGGTCAGTGATGTGAAGGGCAACAAAAAAAAAAGGTTATATAGGTGTGTCAGTGATAAAAGGAAGATGAAGGAAAATTTGGGTCCTCTCTAGAAGGAAACAAGATACCTGGTTATTTGGGATACGGAGAAAGCTGAGGTGCTCAACTTTTTTGCCTCAGTCTTCATCAGCAAGTTCTCTAGTCACACTGCCCAGATTACACAAGGCAAAGAGAGGTAGAAGAATGAGAAATGACCCACTGTTGGGAAAGGTCAGGTTCATGACTGGGTAAGGAATCTGAAGGTTTACAAGTCTTTGGGACCTGATAAGGGGCATCTGCAGGTGTTGAGGGAATTGTCAGATGAAGTTGTTAATCCACTTTGAGGATCTTTGAGGTGCCTTCTAGGTACCATTTTAACCTTGTGCAAATAAAGATATTCTGTAATTTACATAGAGTAGAAAATGAAACCCCTTTTCTGTAAGATTTTTCCATTTCTAGCCATGTAGATATGCTGGTCTACAGTCACAGTATGCATATGTCTCATTGTACTAATGAGACCAGGAAAAGGTTCAAGGAAGGTGATGAAGTTTTTAAATCATAAAAGTCAACATACTTACAAAACACTCTAAGATATGGAGTACTGCTAAGTTCCATTTTTTCTTGCCCTGCTTTGTTAACTTTTAATTTACATATTTATTAACTTATGCTAAATCAAGTATTTGTTACATTGATAGGCACAGCAAATAAATTAATTGAAATTAGTTTTATTGGAATGAATAATAAATGATATTTTTGATAAGCCACTTATAATACAATAGTCTTATTACTACATAGTTTTACTCAGGCATCAAAGTTTGCATTTTAATTTGAGAATACTTGTGCTGTATTTTTATATCCAGTATTCTTAGGAATAGGAAAATCCACAGTTTATTATTTCTTATACATTTTAGTTTAGACAACTGAACAAATGATTAATTTTCTGGAAGTTATGTACTTTCAGTAAGATATTAACATACCAAAAGTCAAGCCAGAACAGAAGTCTGATTATAGAACAACTGAGGTTGTCAGAGATCTCCTGAAATCCTTTATTCCAATCCCCCTGTACAATAATGATGAGTTGGAAAGGGTGACCTAGAATTATGTACAGCTAGATTTTGAATAGGAGATTCAGATGGAGACCTCACAACCTGTCTTGGCAACCTATTCCAGGTAAGGCCAGCCTCACAGTATAAAAGTGTTTTCTTGTGTTCAGAAAGAATTCTCTTTTTAAAAATATATGTCATCTAGTCCTGTCAGTGGACCTGAGTAAACTGTGGCTACCTCTTCTTCATTCCTTCTTATCAGATATTTGTACCTATGGATATAATATCAGATGTTTATACCCCCAGACAAGTTGCTCTTCAGTCTGCACAGTCCTAGTTCTCTCAGCCTATCATATGTCAAATGCTCCAGTCCCTTAAAGATCTTCGTGACCCTTCATTTTACTCTCACTAGCATTTCCACACCTCTGTTGTTGTAGGAAGCTCAGGAGACACAGTGCTGCATGTACAGTCTCACCAGAGCTGAGAAGGGGAAACAGATCACTGCACTCTACCTGCTAGCAAGACTTTCTAATGCAACAAAGGAGGTGGTGGCTGCCTTTGCTATGAGAATGCATGCCTGGTTCATAATCAGCTTGTTGCTCACTAGGACACCTAGGTCCCTCTCTGCAAAGAAATGAAAGCAAAGCTCCTCTCCAACTGGTCTGTCCCCAATATGTACTAGTACCGGGGATCATTCCTCCCACACGCAAGACTTTGCATTGCCCCTTGTTGAACTACATGAGATTCCTCTGTCCAGTTCTCCAGCCTGTCCAGCTATCTTTGAATGGTAGCACAACACTCTGATCTATCGGCCACTCTTAATATTTTTTGTCATCGATGAACTTGCTGAATGTGCATGTTGCCCAACACCCTGGTTAGACAGTATTGGCACAGATATTGACTGCTGGAGTACACCACTAAGAACTGACTGCAACTGAACTTCTTGCTGCTCATTACAACTCTCTGGGCCTGGCTGTTTAGCTGGTTTTCAATCCACCTCTCTGGCCTCTTACCTACCCTTTAGTTATCTGTGACATCCTTATAGACATATGAGGATGTCACAGATAACAATGTCAAAAGCCTTCCTAAAGTTGATGTAGATAAATAATATCCTTGTGCTCTCATCCACCAAGCTCTACACCTCATCATAGAAGTCTGCAAACTTGGATAAAGATGATTTCCTCCTTATAAATCCATGCTGAGTACTCCCAATCACCTTCTTGACATTCATGTGTTCGAAATTGTTTCCAGGATTAGCTGCTCCACCATCTTCCATGAGATTGATGTGATATTTCTTCTCTCAGATATTTCTTCTTGCACTTCTTGAAGACAGAAGTGAAATTTCCTCTCTTCCAACCTTTAGGAACCTCTTCCAATTGACCTGACCTTTCAAACATAATTGCGAGTGGACTCAGTCATGTCAGTCAGATCCCTCAGCACTTGTGGACACATCCCATCAGGTCCATGGGCCTTTATGTGTTTCTAAGTTTTCTCTAACTAACCAGAGTCTCCTCCACTGAAATTAAGTCTTGCTTCCATCAGTTTTTTCTCTGGTCTCAGGGTCTATGAATAAATGAAGGCTGATCTTACTAGTGAAGATTGAGGCAAAGAAGTCATCAAGAAACTTGGTCTTTTCCACATGCTATATCACCAAATCCCCAGACCCATTCAGCCGTGGGCTCATAACTTTCCTAGTCCTTTTCCCTGTATATGTACTTGTAGTATCCTTGTTGCCTTTGTCATCCCTTGCCAGATTCAACTGCAAGTCCACTTTGGCCTTCCAAGCCTCACCCTTACACAACTGAACAGAGTCTCTGCACTTCTGGGTCACCTGCCCCTCCTTTCTACACTTTCTTGTGATATCTAAGCTCAATCAGGAGCTCCTTGCTTCTTTATGCTTAATTTCCTGCTTGTTGGGATGATTATTTTTTTGAGCTTGGGGAAGTTTATTAATCAACATTCCTGAACTGTTTTTTCTAAGGCCATATCCCATGGGATTCTTAACGGAAGGTCTCTGAACAAATTAAAAGTGTACTTTCCTGGAATCCTGGATATGCACCTGTTTTTTGTCCTGCTCCCAGCTCTCAGGATACTCTGGTGCTGAACTTGAAAAAGAAGAAAATTACTAAATCAGGAGAGTTTATATTGTGACATATATATACTGATGGAAATTACTGTATTTTCAGATAATTCTGGCATTTGTTGGTGAGCTGAATTAACAAAATCCTGAACAATGAAAATAATAAAAGTGTTCTGTATTCTGCAGTTTCTGAGCAACAACTAGGTACTTTTAGAACATATAGGAGCAAAATTTTAATTTATCCAATAATAATAGTGAATTGTATTCATTGAGTGAGATATGGTGATACATATAATCTTAAAAAGAATGCTGTTCTTCACTTAATTATAAAGATGAACTGGAACAGCTCTTCTGTGAAACTTTTAATGCAGTTTTAAGTCCTCCTTCTTCCCCAACTTTACTCTTGATGTAAATGGAGTGTTAAAATGCTTTGTGAAATACCCAGCATTGCCCCAGCCTTACAGTAATTAATGAGGATGCAGCAGATCTGGGTTCAAACGTTGGTACTATAAGATAGTTTGGAGATGTCCTGACTTCCCTATATTATGCTTAATCTCTGTAGCTCAGTGAACCATTATTATTTCTTTCTCTTGCATGTGAGAAAACATGATGGTTTTAAATGTAAGTGAAGTTAGAGTAATATGAAATTCTGGAGCTGCCTGCTTTCTTTTTGTTGCTTTAGCAGTCTTATCAGGACAATAAAACTTCTTCCTCTTTTCCAAGTTTTCTTTCTGTGAATCTTTCCATTGTTTTTCAGTTTGTGCTTATGTCACATAGTTTAGTTTCAGTGACAGAAACCTGATTTTATTTCCTGCAGGTGAGTTAGAAGACTTCTTTCATTTCTAGAAGTGATGTAGTTTTTCAGTTGTGCAATGAAACATTGCATTTTTTTTCTCTAGTAATTTTAGTAGCACAGAACAAAGAGCTTAGAAAGGGGTATTTTACTAATAATGTCATTTTAACTAGATTGCTTGCAGTTTCTACTTTGTATTCTATAGAGCCTAAGAAACCACTAGTCATGAACGATAGACTTGTGAATTTAATTTTGTTACAGCAGTCAAGTACTTTTATCTAGACTAGAACATGCTAAGAAAATCATTAGACAGATTTTCTATGCATGAAGAACATAAAAATTATTTGTATGTGCTTCCAAGAGGTCAAACATTAATTGGAAGCAAAGTATAGCCTTGGGGTATTGGAGGCAGACCCTGATTTCAAGCAGATGAGTTTGCCTTCTTTTACTGCTGCTTTTCCTTTAAAAAAGAATTGAAATATAAAGCTTTTAAACACTAGTGACTCCTTTTCTTAATGCTGCATCACTCATTCAGCAGCAGGGTTGCTACATTTTGGAAATACCATGTTAGTGTCTAACCAATAGTTTCCATGTTTTGGGGTTTTAGATAAAAAATTTGTGTTCCATTATGGTACTATTCATCAGCAGTGGGAGTTTAGACTGTAAGTATACATGCACATATATTTACAGCTGAGCTTTTATAGGAAGTGACTATGACCAACATTTTGTCTTCATATAAAAGTAACATTTTTCTAAAGCATAGAATGGATCGCTAATGATTCTTTTATTTAGATTGCACTCTTCTTCCTCTTTTTCTACAGTATATGTATATATACATGAACTGCATCACAGTAAATAAATCTTCTGAAATTGAAAAACCTGTCCAGAACAGAGCTGAAGTGAAAATAGCACTGATCAGAATAATTTTTCTGTTTATTTTAGAGAAGAGCTTGACATAATATGAGAATGCTGGAATGACTAGTCTTTAAACGTGACAGCTCTGCAAGGAGAGTTCCTTAACATTCTGCAGAAATAGAGTTTACAGCTCAAAACTGATTCAACATATTTATACAGGCCAAAGGTGGATTGCCCATGAGATCAGAAAACAAGCATACAAATAAAGATATCTGAATGTGAGCAGGAAAGATATTCTTCACACTATGAGAACATTCTCATGGTTTTCTAATACTTAAAGCTTACCCCTGATATAGCTGTAGTCTTTTCTAGAGGTTAAGACTTTGATCTATTTGTATTTGATAACTGAGAACACCCTGGCATATGTTTTATATTTGCATTTCACGACCATTTTAAGTGTGCATCGAAAACAGATTCTGGATCTGTTTCACCTCTGGGACTGATGGCAGTGGAAGAAGAATGGCTGCAAATCGTCTCCCTGTGTGGGAGCAGTCGCTGCAGGAGTTGGAGCTGGTGCTGCCCCAGCGTTGTCTTGGACTTGCAGCAAACTACAATTTGGGAGTGTATTAAAGTGGCATTTTCACAAATGGCTCTGTTAATCTTAGGCATCTTGTTAAGTCACACATTATCATCTAGCAACACGCATTTCATGGAGAATGAACCCATGAGTAGAGAAAGGACATTGCTGGTGTAAGAGCTGTTGGTTTTAAGCCTTAAAGAGGAGGCTGTTACATATGAAAGCAGGTTTGGTTAATGCCTAGTCTGGCCCTAAGAGCTCTAATACTCCAAAGAAAGATACATCTCTCAGCCTGGTATCTAGATAGGCATGCAAGCAGCTGCACACTTTTTGCATTCCTGGTGTATTGTTACCCTGGGCAAACAGCTGTTCTTGGACAGTAACAGCAGCCCTGCCCAATACACAGCTAAATAACCCGGGAGGTGGTATAGTCTCTTTTCTATCATTATACTTATATTATTCGGAATAGAATTAAACAGTACACAAGTAATTACTAGGTTTATAAATTGTTGGTTTGTGCTCATTCAGGATAAATACTATATATAATAAGGTGGGGAGTATTCTTCTGGTGTCAGTGAGACCAGGGTAACTTAGCTAAGGCAAAAATAACTTGTTGGATAAAAGACAGAAATATTCATTTTGAAATAATGCTGCAGTTACACTTTACTTTGACATCTCTCTTGCCCCTTTGAATCATGTCTTAATGCTCAATACTGAGTTAGTACAATGACGGTATGTCAGAATTGATTTAGAAAAAGAATTACAAGCATTGTCAGCTGCTTTTGTCATTTTAGTGTGGGTCTGCAGAACAAACAGGAAGTAACACCACTGACGAATGGCTGATGGTAGAGTGATTTAAATTCATGACTGTGGGATTTAGCATGTTCCAAATATGATTAACCAGTAGGGTACTAGTTCAAGTGTGTTCATCTTCTCTGAGTCATCAAATGATGACTGTTCCCAGCCAGACTATGATCAGAGTTGATTGTGATCGAGAGCTTTCCCTATGCAGAGATTTTTTTTCTGAAGAAAGGACAATTCTTAGGCAAATGATTTTCATTTGAAAACTGTATTCTGGAATTGTGCTAACTGAAATAATATACACTTTAAAAAAAGTAACTTTGAAACTTTTGATCAGTTAGTGAAATTTCTGGAGCAGTAATAGGCACTTTTTAGGAAAAGTTTTGTTTTTTTAGAAGTTGTATTTTATGTGCGAAAGAAAAGTGCAGAAATACCTGTAATATATACAAGATTAAAGAAAGGCAGATGATGAGGAAGGAAATATCAGTATAATGATTTTTTTCTAATGAATACAAACAACTTAAAAGTTTATTATTATTATTTACTATTATTCTCTGTCTACTGTTTGTTCACAGTGCAAGTTCCTATATGTACAGCGATTGCAGTAAAATTCAAACTTGACTTGTTGGAATATAATTTTCTTTGATTATAATAAGACCCGTAGCTATATCTGCAGTTCCAAGTTCAGTCTGATGTCCATAGAAAAAGCTTATAATCATCTTCCCTGCATCTACAGAGCAATCAGTATTAAACATAATTTTATTTCAGCATCTAACAGAGGCAAAAAGCAGAGCATTGTAAGTAGCTGTTTTCTATTTTTGAGAAACAGATTTTGAATTCTTATAATACTTAGCAAACTGGGTTTGGCTGGTATGCAGCTAGCTGTCCTCATAGTAGTTCATGCAGTGCCATATTTTGGTTTTGTGACCAAAACAGAGCTGGAAACACAAGTATGTTTTAGTTATTGCTGAACAGCACTTGGGCAACATGAAGAACTTTTTTTTTCCTCACATTGCCCTACCAGTGAATGGGTTGGTGTTGGACAAGAGGATAGGAGGAAACATGAAGAGGACAGCAGACTCCAAATTACCTAAGAGATACTCAATGCCATATGTCAACATATTCAACCATAAAAACTGTAGGGAGAGAAGGACAGAGTGCATTGAGAGTTATGACACTTGTCTTTCCAAGTAATAATTATGTGTGATGGAGCCTTCCTTTCTTCAAAATGGCTAATGATCTGCTGGTTGATGAGAAGTAGTGAATGGATTCATTTTGCTTGAAGCTATTTGCTTGAACTTAAAGCTTTTGCTTTACCTATTAAACTGTCTTTATGTCTATGCATGTTTTCTCACTTTTACCATTCTAATTCTCGCCCCTCATCTCACTGTGGGAGGAGTAGGTGAGCAGCTGTGTGGAGCTTAGCTGCTGGCTGGTCTGAGACCACGACATGGGTAACTAAATGTACCGTACAATGTTCTTGACTTGCTTTTTCCATGTTTAATCATTGCATTCCAATTTTATGGATCTTGATTTTTTAATATGTCAGGGAAGCCAACTATGATATAATCCAGAAATAAATTCACATATTTTCTCACAGGGAGCACTAATGTATTTGATAGAAGAGCTTATTGTCCAATCAGCAAGAAAAAGTAGTGTCAACCCTCTAATGTAAATAATAACAAATCTCCTTGTTTAAGAAGCTTGAAAGCTATGCCCAGAAATATATTTTTTTCAAAAGGCACAAAATACGCTGCTGTTAAAGTAAAATAGGAACATCAGGGTTCTGTGGGGTTTTTCAAGTGAACACCTTATTTTTCAGCATTCCACATACCTGCTCACAACCCCCTGAAACACCACAGGTATTTTCTGGATGTAGTTTTCCAGTGCTTTGTTTTGTTTGTTGTGAAAGCTATGCGCATCAAAGGAAACTGCATCAGTTAGCTGAAGAGAGGAAGAATTTAACCAAAGTACAAGGTCAATATAGGCCCTTGGACAAAATATTAATGCTAATATTAATGCAATCTATAAATTGCTTACTTGATCATTCAGTGATATATAACTTCCTTTATTGGAAAACAGAAATTGCTTATTAGTGTATTGCATCAAAACACAGTGGTTCAGAGCACAGAGATGGACTAATGTTGGAAATATAAATGTAACAGATGTGTTATATTGCAGTCTACCTTGGGAGGATTATTGGTGTACAAAGATGAAGGCAGAAATTTGGCCAGAGGATAAAGAATTTTAATCCTTTTGGGATATTGTAAGTATGCAGAAGAAAAGGTGGTGTTAACTGGGATAGGAACAAAGAATACTGTATTATTTCCTTTCAATGCTCAATTTATGTGGAGACATAATAAGACATCTTATCTCATGTCTGACAGAATTAATTATTTTGAAAAATGCGTACCGCATAAAAATGGTGCTGGTTATAACATAGTGTATAGAAGTGCATGGGGTAACCATGACAATTAGAAGCATGAAATTGATTAGATGTGAAGAATGTTTCACTTCAAAACTAGAATGAAATAGAGCTCAGGTAATCAAGATACCAAAGACTTTATAGGGTGTTTGTTTGGATCTCTAATTATCAAAATTAATACATTTAAACAGCAAAGTATAAAAAAACTGCTATTGAACAAACTGGTTGCCATTGAAGAAGCAATTTTTAAAGAAGTTTTTTAAAACTAGAAGAGTTATTGAAATAGATTTATACACTTGTTATACATTTCCCTGTTTCTTCTTCCTCATCAAGAGAATTAGAACAGAACGTGGTAGCCTATGACAATGGGTAAGAGATATGAGATTGTCAAGTATGGACAACTTCAAATCACAAAATGACAGAATCATAGAATGATAGGGCATGGAAGGGATCTCTGCAGATCATCTGGTCCAACCCCACTGAAAGAGCTGAATCACCTAGAGAGGCTGCACAAGGCAGGATTCAGGTGGGTTTTGAATGTCTCCGGAGATGGAATCTCCACAACCTCTCTGAGAATTATGTTCCAGTGCTCTGACACCCTTAGAGTAAAGAACATCTTCATGTCTAGATGGAACTTCCCATATTCGGTTTTGCCCCTGTTGCCTCTTGTCCTGTCTCTAAGCACCACTGGAAGAAGACTGAACCCATCCTCCTGAAACCCGTCTCTCAAGTATTTATAAGCATTGATAAGATTCCTCCCCTCAGTCTTCTCTTCTCTAGGCTAAAAAGTTCCAAGTCCCCCAGCCTCTCTTTCTAAGAGAGATGTTTTAATCTCATCATCTTAATGAAGTTTGTGTTGTGGAACTTCTGTGACAGTCAGTTTGTGTTCAGATGCATCACTTAAGGCACTAACAAGAGAGTCAACAAGGAAATCCTAAGATCTATCTTCAGTCTCAAGGGAACATTCTCCACACACAATTATAACTTCAGAAATTTAACGAACTTTTAATAATGCTTTGAATACATTTGATACTGCTAGTCAAGCATTTGGTCAATATTCTGAAGCTTAGGGGAGACATCTAAAAGAGTTCAAGAGGACAATTGTAATTAAACCTGCAAACTTTCTANTAAACTTACTTCTCCTATTTTTAAGGTCAAGACCTTAGCATAGGGATATAAGTGAAATCATGGCCATAAGGAATATATGAAGTGTCGTATTAAAATGTCAAATATAGACAATGAAAACAAAGATACATGATTTAATGATAGAAACAAGTAATTTTCCTTCTGTGTCTTAGGAAGAAACATTACAAATTAGCTCTGTGGGATTTGCTTACCTTTATCTGAAGGAAGTATTCTCTGGAGATAGCGAATTGAAAATGGTCTTGCCAACATGATATTTACTTTTCTTTTCATGCTCTTTGTCCTCAAAAAATAACTTTGGTAAAATATTTTTGCCCTTTTTACTTAAATTTTAATATCATCTCTCCAAGCCTGACATAAAGGTTTTGAGATATTGGAAGGCAAATAACTTTTTTTCTGATACGGATTTCATCTTTGTATTAGCAGTGAAAGTAATCAGTTTCTACCCAGAAAAGTGAACTGGAACATGAACTTTGTTTTGAAAACTTAATTTATCAAACGAGAACTTGATGGATCATAAATGAGATCATTACATTGTTCCTGTACTCTAAAAAGTATGTATATGAGAAATACATCAAGGGCAAGACTTTAAAATCCACCATAAAATTGTGATATAAATCAAGTCATCAAGAGATGCTGATACACATGTAAGGTGGCTTACTGATGTGAATTAATTGAATAGTTATTAGAAAACATATTGTCACTGACATAAATATATATACATTACTTTTGGTTTGAACATGAAAGGAGCATGTTTTGTGAAGTAAAGCTGAGCCCTGATGTAATCAGATTTCTTCAGATCATTTCAAAAAACCTTCTTCTATGTACAGCTTGGTTATGCATAATTAGACTTTACCGGTATCAATCACATTTCAATGCACACAAGCTTACTTTTGTGCTTTCTATCTTTGAAAAATACCTTAAGAACTTATTTCTTTCTGCTCTGCATTTAAAATACAAGTTAAACTAAGACATTGTTATTAAAAAATATAAAAATTACATAGTTCCAAGCTGAAGCCTTTTATTTTGATTTTCAAGCTGAAACCTTTTATTTTGAGTTTCAGTCCAGTATGATTTCTACAACAGACTTATGAATTATTGAAAATAGGAATGGCTCACAGCCCCTTCACTGCAATAATGTGAGCAGCAAAGCTATAACCTACTGCTTTCATGATTTTTGCAGAGATTTGTTTAGTATTCTAATGTATTTAAAACATATTTCTTCTCAAACTGGTTTTAAACTTTGTGATACAATATTTTAATCAACTGAATGCAAAAAACCTCCTACTTATTTTATGTATTTCTTTTGCTGATATCCATAAATCAGATATGCTCTGAGCAAGGGCAGTATTGGATTGAATTTGTATTCAACCTGTGAAGACCTGATTCACTCTCATCTAATGCTAAATCACGACTGCCCGAGTTAGTCATGAAGAAAATAGAGAAAGAGGAAAGGGAAGATCAACCTGCAAAAGATCATCTCAGCTGCAGAACCTAAGTGGTACATTATTGTACAGTGCAATTCAGTAAGATCATATATGAGATAGATGGTGTATTCTTAAAGTAAAGTTTAAGCAGTGCTTAGAAATTAAGCTATTATATGTTCTATTCCTTAGTGAGATAAACCCTTCTTATATCAGAAACAATTATAGAAATCTAAATATAGCAATTGTGCTCCACAGTGACAAGGGTCACAAGGTCATTTATTCATTCCACAAGCATAGTTAGATGAATGCAGCACAAGGCTTGCCATATTACAATGACCTCTATTGTGTGTCGTATTTAGCATAAGGAATTATCTCTGAAATTGTGGTAAACAAACTGATGTTAATCTGTGTATGAATTTTCTTTGTGGCATTACATTTGATATATGTACAAGATAGATAATTATTATTATGGGGAAAAGAATCTTAAGAAGATGTGGTCATTTATGCAATCAGGTCTGTTCCTGAGTGAAAATTTGTCCTGAAGCTTTCTATAGTTCATGGAACTATATTTCTATCTGAATATGGTTGTAAGTCATTCATCATGGAAATCAACTACTGGCAAATGAGGTCTCTGAAACCATGTTTCTTGTATAATTGCCCTTCCTTTTCTGCCCTTTCCTGTAACACTTTATTATTCTTGCAGTTTTTATTCAGTCTGGAATTGTGTAAAATTGTCGGAAAGAAGACGCTGGGAGACCGAAGGTAGTGACTACCTTTTATTGTCTCAACTACTTGCAGGAACTTCATGTGATTTTATACTTTTTAGTTACATTACAGCAATTTGAGTGTCAGTACCTGATTGGTTAATAACTTGTTTTTGCAAGTATTGATTGGTTAGTACTTAGCAGAAAAACATGTTTTAAGTATACTGATCAGGGGTTCTAGATAGGAGCTAAGAGTATGAGAACCAAACAAGACTGTTTTGAGAGAATTCAGCTAGCTTCTGAAAAACAACATGGGAACGAGAATGTTTTGGGAACCGAACTGAAAACAGGGCCTTTGCATAACTCATGATGCTCTCTTTCCCGTGGTATTCTTTCTTCTTTGTTCCCTGTTTACCACTTAGGCCTCATCTTGTTCTTCTGTACTTTTCCATCTGTAATTGGCATCAACTGTAACATGTCCGGCTGTTCACATCCTCGGTCACATAACCATTCTTTAACGATGTCCTCCACATAAAATTTTATTAGAGATGGAACATCAGTCTGATAAATCCTACAGAGCTGTTGTTAGTCACATAATATTCTCATTTTGTTATACAGGACACTTCTCCATAGTTCCTGTAACACTTCAGGGCACAAAAATCAGCCCTTTGGCATTCTGTAACTGGTTGATTCTAAGCAATGGACTATTCAGTTTCCATGATTGTGTCCAGCAGCCCTGGTTCCCTCCCTCTCCCCTAGTTTTAGGGACTTATTTAAATGTAGTCTGGCCTCCTTTTTTACTCTATGTAACGTCTATGTTGTCAACCTTACATGCAGTCAAGATCAAAACAGTGCTCTCCCAAGATAGTACCAGAAGTATTAGAGAATGACACATTCCTTGACTTAACTGAGCCAAGGTTTCTGCTTTAGTAAAGTTTCAGCACACGCTGAACTCATAATTGAAGGAAGCTAGAATACTAAACTTGATCTATTCCTGAAAAAAATATTTCTCTGAGTAAATGATAATATTTCAATAATTGTCCTGCCTTGGTGACTTGGTTTTCATAGTATGTACAATGTCATTAACATTTGCTAAACTGTTATTAAAAAAGGCCTGGAAAATGTTTTTTGATGGTTTACAAAATTTTTGACTTAGGGAAAAGAAAAGCTTTAAACAACAAAGAACTTTTTAGCTAGTAAAAAAAAATCTGCCAATGATGTGGTAGAGTAAAAGGGCAAACTTACAAAAGTAATAAGGTAAATGTGCATTTTACAATACTAAAACTGATTTGTATTATAGTAGTAACAGTTACAGAGAGACCCTCTTTAAATAAAACTGTGTCTTTTAGGGATAGAAAAATGAGTCGATAGGTGATGTCCTTGTCTGAAAAGGAAAAGTATCTGTTCTCTAAGTGATAGATTAATTATTCTAGAAAGTGGCAGAAAGACTAATAGTAATACAATAGTATTATTAATTAAAATATAGTCCCAAAGTAAGAGTCCGCTTTTGTTAGACATGTGAACTACTGTGAAATATTAATGAAATTTTACAAAGGGTGGAAGAAGATAAGTTAAAAATACAAAACACCATGGTAGAAAACCTACTGGTTCCCAGCCACCTTCTTAGCTATGCACTTGTTGTGTCATCTAGTTTCCCTCCTTTCGCTTCCTATTCAACATGAAACAGTGCTGTGAGTGTCATTCTCCTCTGTGTTTCATGAAGAGTATCAGCATTGTGGAAGGCTTTTAACTGGTAACAGACATGTGAGCAACCCAGCCTTTGCTGAGATGGTAAAATAAGTGGATGTTAGGGCCATAAATAAGGTTTCTGTTTATCAAGCGGCAGTAGATAAGGAGGAAGGAGAATGTGAAGAATGTGGAATAAAACAACTCCTGGGTGCGAAGCAAGATACCTGAAGGACATCTGTGTCAGGATATACACATGTGGACACTTTGTGTTTAATCAATGAATTGGGTCGGTGGGATGCATGGCTAGTAGTAAAGCACCAATAGTAACATAGCTATAAGCACATGAATGTTGTTGCTTAGTATATTAATCACTGTTGTATGGACAATAAACAGATTAATTGCAATTAACCATATTGGTGGGCTTTCTTTCCCTAGCGCGTCTCCGATTCCTTCATTTCCCAGATTTGGACCATTGGACAAGAACTATTCTCCCACAAGCATTCCCTGCATGGAAGGTGTCATTCTAATGGCTTTCAGAACAGCATGAAGTCCAGTGATATTTTAAAACGATATGCAATGTGAGCTCACTCCATTGTTGTGCATTCAATTTTATTCCAATCAAGACAACTCCCAAACTGAACAAATTATGTAGATGCTAAGATGAGTAAAGATAGGCAAGTTGGACAAAACATGGAAAGAACACTCTTCCTGTATCAGCATGTAATGAGCTAGAGATAAGGTGCCCATGTGGAGACAACTACTGGGGGGACAAAAAAATCAGTGTGCTGCTAGTGACCAGCTATCCAGATGAACCCTCTGTGCTAGATGTTTATTGGGATGGCTCTGTTCAGCTTTACTTAGTTGAGACATATTGAACCATGTGAGAGCTAAATCCATCATATAGGTATTTTGTGATCCATTATAAGTGAGAAAGAAATAGAAACTGCATTTTCTGTTTTTCAGTCACTTGGTAAGTAGATTTTACAATAGAAACTCAAATGTGACCAGCTGTCAACCTACTGTGCTATGCATTGAACTGCCAAGAAGTTTTACTCTGCATGGGATATCTGATTGTACTTTTTGCCAGTGATAAGCATTAATACACATCAGTCAGATATCCAGATTACATTATTAAAGATAAAGAAAGTAATTAGCACCCTGTGATTTCTCTAATTAACAAAGAATCTCAGTAATTGTGAAGGCAATCCAATTGTGTCATACCATATGCTCTTGTACTCTCATTCATTACCATAAGGTATATGATCTCAGTGACCCTTGCAGTTTTGCAAAGTTCACTAGTGATTATTTCAACACATTCATTTTATGAAGGACTTGTCTTTCACTGTGGCAGCATACAGCTACAAAAGTGTTCTCCTTTTTAGATAAACTAAATAAACTTGTAATGTTTACCACTTGAACTGGGAAAGAGGGTCAACTGATAGCTCATTCATAAACAGATGAACATATAATCTCTTATGTTAAAATATGATCTGACCTCTCCAAGAACTTCTGAACAACTTTACAAAGTGTGATGAGATCTTCAAAAGAAATAAAGTCTTTTTACAGTTACACCCTGTGATGATTTATTAAGTACAGATTATAAGTCCATTCATTCACCTGCTGTTTTGAAGCTTATTGAAATTTACTCTTTGAGAGATTAAAAGGAAGGATGGGTCCTCATTCATTAAAGAATTTCCAGACTGATTATTGTCAAAGAAAATAGGAATTGATTGTGTACTGATATCTATAACAAATACTTATTTTACTGTTAACTTAAAGGTAATTTATCTCTGGGACAATCTAACTGGGGATGCAGTAAAATTAAACGCATGAAATAGAATAGGTAAATCATTCTAGTTTCCTGAATGACCTACCAGCCCTTTTGAAGTGATAAAGGAAAGACATTTAAAGGGTTGAAAAAAGTGCCTGGTATATCATTCTCTTATCTCCCAGAAGAGGTCCTCTTTACCCAAACCAAAACTGAGACAGGATCCTGCAAATGGGACTTCTAATATCCTCTGAATCACGATATGTTAACAGTTGTAAAACAGACTTCTTTAAAAACGGAAAAAGAATATTTTTTTTTCCTGAATTACTCATTGTTTGCCTTATTAATTCCCTTGCCATATCAATTTTACTATGCAATTGATGTTGAAACTGCTATGCCTCATCCTGCAAAAAGGAGGTGTTCACCAAGGTGTTAAGAAAATTTTAACTCTGCTTTTGGTAGTGACTCAGGATGTAAGGTGGAATAGAAAAAATGATTTTGTTTTCCTAGTTAATTTGAACTTACTTTTTGGTTTATGTCTCTCTCTTACATAGTAGAATGATGAGAAATACTATGGATAAACCTGTAATTTTCCTTTTTCCTAACATTTTGTTTTGTTTTGTTTTGGTTTGGTTTGTTTTTTTTTGTTTGTTTGTTTTGTTTTTTAATATTTTATTTCATGCCACAGTTTTAGAAAAAATCAGTGACAGGCCGGGTTTCCTGTAGGCAGATAGACCTGAGGGGTCCAAGGTTCTTTGGCCAGCACAGGGAAGCTTTTTCTGTGTAAAAAATTGCTTTCTCCAGAATGGAAATTCTGAAAGTTTTCTGCCCTATTGAGTAAGTCAATTTGAAGCTATACTTACTTGGATTGAGAAGTTCGTCATGTGTTAACAGCATAAATGCATACGACAATTTAAGTACAATTTTCCTCATTGAAATCTTCAAAGTTGCTGTTCATAACACAAATGAGTAGATGGTGAGAAAGTTTACAAAATATATGAATGGTCAAGAGTGGCCTATGTTTTCTTAAGAAGGAACAGCTTAATAACAAAACAAACTAGCACTCAGAGTCTTCACTACTCATAACAAATACCTCCTTTCTCTATATTATTTTTTTAATTTCAAGAATCATAAAACATCAGTGTAGGAAAGGTCAGACATCTACTAGGAGTCCTACAATACTTTTTGGGAACATGAAGTTCTCTAAATGTCTTTGGCAAACATTTACACTGGTTTTAAGCGTGATTTTGTGTGTGAAAGGAGACTGTGACATCTGCAGAGGTAACTACTTTGTTAGGCTCTCTCTCAAGCCTATCCCTCAGCAGCCAAACAAAAATAACTTAGAACATCCTTTCACAGAATCACAGAATCACAGAATCACAGAATCAGGGAATGTTAGGTGTTGGAAGGGACCTAAGATTGTCTCGTCCAACCCCCCTGCCCAAGCAGGATCATCTAGAGTAGATTCCACAGGAACATGTCCAGATTGGTCTTGAAAGTCTCTGGAGAAGGAGACTCCACAACCTCACCAGGTAGCCTGTTCCAGTAATCCATCACACTTACAGTGAAAAAGTTCCTCCTTCTATTATGAATGCAACTTTCTATGTTCCAGTTTGGAACCATTTCCCCTTGTTCTATCACTGGTCATCACTGAGAAGAGCCTG
>VXBZ01010379.1:0-13602 GCA_013399135.1 Heliornis fulica | reverse complement strand
ACAGGAGGTTCCGCACCAATGTGAGAAGGAACTTCACAGTGAGGGTGACAGAGCACTGGGACAGGCTGCCCAGGGGGGTTGTGGAGTCTCCTTCTCTGGAGATATTCAAGACCTGTCTGGACATGGACCTGTGGGACCTGCTCTGGGGAACTTGCTTTGGCAGGGGGGGTTGGGCTCTGATGTCTCAAGGTCCCTTCCAACCCTACAATTCTGTGATTCTGTGAAAGCCACATGCTCTTTTTCAGCTCGCTCCTGTACTTGATCTGACTGGCATGGAGCTTAATTTCTCCAAGCAGCTGTCACCACTGGACTTGCTATTTTTTCTGGAATGGGTTTACATGACAGTGTTTTTGGCTACTTCTGATCAGTGTGGGCTCAGCATCAAGGCTGTGCCTTCAATCCCTGTACAAAGTCTAGTACTGTGATGGTGGGTAAGAACATAGCCAAGACAGCTGACCCAAGCAATATTCCATGCGGTATGAAGTTGTGCTCCACAATAAAAGCTAATAGAAAGAAGGAACGGTGGCATTCATTATTAAGACATTTGCCTCACAGACCAGCTGCTACACATATTGAGGCCTTGCTTCCTAGTAAGCAACTTGGTATCCTCTGTTGATAGGAAGTAGAGTAGTTCTCTTTTTGCTTTCCCTTGCTGCTGTGTCTGACAGAGACAGTTCTGGACAGCTCCAAGACAGATGTGTTGCTGGCCAAGGCTGAGCCTGTCAGTGACAGTGGAAGTGCCTCTGGGATAACAGTTAAGAAAAGGGAAAAAAAAAAATAGGAGTAGTTTCTGCATCCAGAGAAAGGTGTGAGAAAAACAACTCTGCAGCCACCAAGGTCAGTGCAGGGTGGAGAGGAGGTGCTCCAGGCACCAAAGCAGATTCTCCTTCAGCCCCTGTAATTCAGGGTGAAGCAGGCTATCCCCCTGCAGCTCATGGAGGGCCCTATGCTGGAGCAGATGGGTACACAAAAGGAGGTTGTGACCCACTCCCCCTCAGCCCCTGGAACACCATGCAGGAGCATGGTCATGCCAGGATCGACAGATGCATGGAGAGGAGCCCATGCTGGAGCGGGTTTGCTCAGGGCTTGTGGGACCATGGGGGACCCATGTTGGAGCAGTCTGGTCCAGAAGGCTGCACCCTTCAGAACGGACCAGTGCAGGAGCAGATGGAGAAGAGCTGCAGCCTGTGGGAAGGACTCACATCGGAGAAGTTTGTGGAGAACTGTTTCTCATGGGAGGGACCCCATGCTGGAGCAAGGGAAGGGCATGAGGAGGGAGTGGCAGAGACAATCTGTCATGAACTGACCCCAACCCCCAATCCCGGTTCCTCCTTGTACTCTGGAGAAGGAAGGAGAGAAATCACTAATTAAATTAAGCCGATGAAAGGAAGTGTTTTAAGGTTCCTTTCTATTTCTCACTACCTTACTCCTATTTGATTTGTAATAAATCAATTTAGATAAGGCTAGTTTGCCTGCAGCAGTAATCAGTAAGTTATCTCTACCTATCCTTATCTTGACCCACCAGCCTTTCATTGTATTTTCTCAAGGACAGGAAGTGAGAATGGCTTGGTGGGCACCTGGCAGCCAGCCAACATCAGTGCACCACATTTCTATACTTCTTTTCAGATTGTCTCCAAAATTATGCAACAGAAGTTTGTACAGACCATCATAATTCAGTTTCTTCATTTGGTCCTCTAGGTTTTCTTTTGCTTTTCTGACAGCTTCAAGTGCTTCTTGATTTTTCTTGTAGTCTCTATCCACCTGTTTAACTTCAGCCAGTTTTATGTTTAATTCTTCCTGTGCATAATTCAGCTTTATCTCGGTCTGTAAGAAGAAAGAAAATGTGGAACCCAGAGTTCTTCAAAAGAGAATCCTGGAGGTTCATATTTAGAACACTTGCATTAACAAGGTGCTCATGTCATTTCAAAGTTTCCGCTGGATGCAGAAGTGCCAAAAGCAGCCTTGGCCTTGAACGTAATGGCACAGGTGATTTAGAAATGAAAACAGAAGCTTTCATTTCTATGCAATAACTCATTAGAATATGCATAAAGCCAAAGAAGAAACAAGGTAAAATCATGTGGGACACAGCTGTCCTTGTTATGTTCCCCAAAGTTTTACCTGAAGTGAGAACAAATTGCACTTTCACCACAAAAAAATAAATTCCACCATAAGAACTACTCCAAGCAGTCTTCCTCTCAAGAGGAAAGAAGCAGCATGTTCTAGCTGTGTGACTAGCACATAATTTAACCAAGGAGCAAACTTTCTTCTGAACTTTATATTCACAGTCTCATGGATTGTTATTTTGACCCCATTAAGTTTTACTGTAGAGCTCTCTATAGTATGAATATATCATGGATAGCGGTCTTAATTTCTTCCTATCCAATACAGTCAGTCATTGGAGTACTGCAAGTCCTAATTTATGTATCAAAGCCAACCTCTATATACCTTTCAGCAATGCTACAACTTTTCCCTGTTTCTATTTTTAAAATGACCTGTTTTATGAGCAAGACATATGAATGTGTATGTCTCTTTGTGCAGAATACTTATGCAACAGATTTTACATCTTTTCACTGACCTTTCAAGAACATTACTTGGTCTTCAGACAATTTTCAAAATAAGCACAAAGACTAGTCTGAGACAGGCAGAGCTCTTATTCTTACCTGTTTAGCCACTGTTTCTGCTTTGCTGATTTCATTTTTGCAGATCATTATATGCTCAGCAAGAGTACTGTCTTCTCCATTGTCACTGGTGGACAAACCAGCAGACATAGTATTAAAATGCTTTTGTGCTGCAGCTAAGTCGCCTGCATCTTTTTCACTTGCTTCCTGTAGTTCACTCAGTTCTTTCTTCATGTTCTCTATGTCTTTCTCCTTTTCAAGTGCTGATTCATTATCCTTCAGCAAAACAAGGAACAAAACCAGGAAGAGTCACTTTAACTTGAAATTCCGGTTGTTTAAATGAGGAGCTATAAGTAGCTTCATCAGCTACATTTCTATGACTGATTTTGTGATCTTAGAATTTATGTTTGCAGGTGTTCAAGTGTGTGCTTGGACCGAGGGCACCAAAGATCTACACAAAGATTAAATACAGAAAGAGATGACAACTGCCCAAGAGAACTAAGAGATAGCTCTCTTTTCTTCCAATGTCCAAAATGTATTGTTCAGTGCTCCTCTTGTATTAAAAAAGTACCTGCCTGAAATACACAATGCAGAAATTTCTCCTTTAATTAAAAAAAAAAAACCATAGTCACATGTCTATACAGCATAAGCTTTTGAAGCTATAGTGATCTCTTCTGAATAGGTCGACATTTTCCTTGTATATGCATCACATTTGTCAGATTTGCATAGTTAGTAGATTCCAATTAGAGACAATCCCCTTACCATCTGTTTCTGCTTTCATGATGTAATTCTCGCCAATCATAGGATTTTTTTATCATAATAGCTAAGAAAAAACAGCTGTCCCCCACAAGATGAATGAATTTAGTGTAAAGAATATAAAAACAATCTTACATCTTGTGTAACTTTGATGAGTTCGTTGAGCTTATCCTCTTCACTTTTTAGGTTTTGCTTCTTGAGATCAAGGTTACTTTGTACTTTAGTATTAACTCTCTGAGCTTCTGAAAAAGCACTTTCCAGTGAATGGATTACACCATCAAATTTCTACAATCAGAAATAAAGGAAATTTAATTTAGCCTAAGATACTGATGCAGTGTGTGTAATATTTAATCTTGTGCTCGCAGCCATATGTAGAAGAAGAGATAAAAATTGGATCATGCAAGGCAGTTAAGGCTGCAATGCAAACTGGTCAAAACATCTCTTCCCTCTGAAATCGAAACTAACTTGAAGCCACTACACAAGGCCCACATCATCCCAGAATATGTGGCACTGTGCCTGTATAAAAACTGCATTTAGGTATCCAAAGAGCCTGTAGACCATCCTGTATCTAAGCAAATTTGCTGTCCCCAAAACTGAGGTGAACAGGATTTTTTGTTGAAGAGTTTCTTACTGGAGTATATTCCTTTACAGACATCAACAAAAAGGAAGAAAAAAAAAAATCTCTGGCAAAAATGACTCTTGAATGCAGAGTGGAAACATGACAGCAACCGTTTCACTTTAGGTAACTGGAAGTAAAGCATTTCAGACAAACGAAAACTTCAAATGGACTTCTTCCAGACAACAGCTAAGAATTAACAGTGAGCTGTGGGTAATCTGAACAACACAGCATAAGATAAAAAAAACAAAGGTATGCTATCTATAAAAATAATCCCCTTCTCATAACTACTATTCAGATATTTAGACAAGCATGACTCTGTTATCACTTACCTCATGCTTCACTGTTTCCATCTTGATTATTTCTTTCTTAAGTTTTCCTAAGTGCTCTTCACCTTCACACAGTGATTTCTGAAATTTCTCTAACTGATCCTGCATTTCGCTTAACTTTTCACCAGTGCTTGATTTCATCTTTTCAGCCATAAAAAAATCATATGCTATACAGAGGCGGTTTACTTGTTCCATTGATTGCGTTACTCTTTGATATTCAATATAGGATTTTCGTTCCTGAAAAAAAGACCAATTAAAAATACCCTCTAAAATTTAATAGAAAAATATTAAGTAGGACTGTTGTAGAAATCTTCTAAGCACCTCTACTATTATTGCAGGCAAGAGGAAGAATACTCCATGTTAAATAATACATTCAGTATTACGCATTCCAGGACTGTTCAGGAAAATCTTGTACAACTGATTGTACAACAGAAATTTCACTTGGCAGAAGTTTTTTTTCAGACTGTCGTGGTTTCTCCCCAGTAGGAAGCTGAGTACCATGCAGTTGCTCTAAGAGGTGAGGGGAGAGATTGGGGGGAGGGAGCAGATAGCAGAGGGAAAAGAAAACCAAAAAGCCAAAACTCACAGTTTGGGATAAGGGCAGGTTACTGCGACAGCAGAGGTAACAGTAAGCAGGACTTTATACCAAAACATACAAAACTGGTGATACGCAATGGAACTTGGCACCAAACTGGACAACTCAGACCACACAGTTCAGATCTGTCCCAAAGCTCAACTGTCCCCAAAAAACACATGCCATGGAGCCATGTGCTCCTCCTCCACCATCCCCTTTATGCTGAGCATGATTTGATTGTCATGGAATACTCTCTTTCACCAGTTTGGGTCACCTGTCCTGGTCATGTCCCCTTCCTCCTTCCTGGATGCCCCCTGCCTCACCTTAGCAGGGCAGCATGAGAAGCTGAAGAGTCCTTGACTGGTTGGCAATAACTAAACCTGTGTGTTCTCAGCATTGCTCACATCCCAACTCCCAAATCAAGCACTAGACTATCTGCTAGAAAGAGAATTAATTCTATTACTGCCAAAACCAGGACAAAGAACCAAGAATATCTTCTATTTTGATCTACTTATCTTGTATCCTTCCTAACTACATTGCCCTCTAGATTTTCCTGGAAATCTGTGGAAGGTTCTTTAAGAAGCTGCTAGAAGCTTCTTAGGGGTCCAACAAAGCAAATCCCAGCTGGGCTCCCAAGGCCAAACTCCCAAACCCTGTTACTAACAAGGCCGGCCGGGCCAATCAGCGCCGGTCACAGGTCTCTGGGAATCACATTTTAGAGAGAGAAAAACACAAACAGCCACATTTTGCCACCAGAGAAGGGAGTGAGAAGATGTAAGAAACTTTGCAGACAAGGTCAGTGAAGAGGGTGAGGAGAAGGCACTGAGAAAAGGATTCCCTGCAGCCTGTGGAGAATACCATGGTGAAGCAGGTGTTCCCCTGCAGCCCATGGAGGATGAAGAGATCACACTTGTAGCCCATGGAGAGGTACCTGGGCCAAGCAGGAGCCCACCATGGAGCAGGTGGAAGAATAGGGAAGAAGCTGTAGCCTACATTGGAGCAAGCCCCTGACAGAACCTGCAGCCTG
The DNA here is from genome assembly GCA_013399135.1 of Heliornis fulica. Classification (NCBI taxonomy): domain Eukaryota; kingdom Metazoa; phylum Chordata; class Aves; order Gruiformes; family Heliornithidae; genus Heliornis; species Heliornis fulica. Next base: position 7,682 of record VXBZ01010379.1, on the reverse strand, counting down.
TTAAGAGTTAAGAGGCAGAGAGAGAGAGATGGAGGCCCATGCCAGAGCAGTTTTGCTGGGGCTGGGGGGTGGTGTGGTGGTGGCNAGCAAAGAAGGGAGGGGCAGGGGTGGTGTTTTAAGAGCTGTTTGTACTTCCCATTATGTGACTCTGGTGTCTCTGTGTGTGTAGTGCAGTGTAATAAATTAAGAGAGTTTTCTTGCCTTTCTTCTGTGTTGTCTGTTTTGCCCGTGACGCTGACTGCAGAATGATCTCTCCCTGTCCTTAACTCGACTCCAAAGCCTCTCAGCATTTATTTTCTCCCCTGTCCAGCTGAGAGGGGAGTGATAGAGCAGTTTTGGGTGGGAGTCTAGCCTCCAGCCAGGGTCAAACCACCATAAAGTCTCAAACATCACATTCTGTGTATTTGGATAGAAGATAAAATTTATCTCTCAAAAGATTCTACAAAGTTTGAAACCACACTGTTGTTTCAGCCATCACATAATGGTTCAGGGTAGCTGAAAAGGTTTTGGGTTTTTTTTCAGTGCTTAAAGGGTCATACCACTCTTCTTATTTTTCCATACCTCTTGCAGTTTCTGTAAAGTTGGATTAATATCGTCTTCTAGGACCTGAAACACAAAACAGAACATTTACACTAGGATTTTTATAACTCATATCCAACTGCATCTAGTTGCGGGTACAGAAATGTAATATTCTAGAAGTTAAAAACCGCACTGCAATAGTTACTCAGTTACCTTTTAAAAAAATAAAGAAAAAACCTAAGTATACTTTCTAGTATGTACCGTTTGAATTTCTTTCAGTTTGGCTTCCTTCTTCACTATGGTCTTCTGGGCGTGATTTCTCTTGTTCTCATACATCTTAGTACCAGCTGCTTCTTCAACCATAGCTAAAATCTGAAATAAAGCAATGCAACAAAAACCATGAAGTTTCTTATGTTAGATAGGTTCAACTCAATTCCAAGTTGAACATCTTCTCTCTCTGATACCTCATGTGTGTGCAGACATAAGGTTCAATACCGGAACGCGTCATTCCAAACAAACTAGAATAACTTCAAAGTCCAAAAATTTTCTTACCTCTGCTGGTTTCATACTTAAAACCTTGGTAATTTTTCCCTGGTGAAAGAAAGATAAAAACGAGAATGGGAGTTGTTTACTACACAATAGTAGAAAGACAAAACCCCAAACCCAAAAATATCCATTTGTTTTTATACATTATCCTCACAGGAAAAAAATAAATGTTTTATCTTATGATCTCATTTATTCAGCTGTTTTGTTTTTGAAAGTAAAAGCATATTAAGCTTGTCCACTATCTAATGTGTCTCAATTTTAGTATAACTTCTATTATTTTGGCATTTTTATAAAGGTGCCCATGATACCTGCATAATGAGGAAGTGAGGGTTATTGACGTTTAGTCCAACAGAACAGAAGAGATCCTGCACGCGATTGGCGTTAGCTTGCGTACCATTGATAAAGTACTTATTTCTACCTCCCATAACAACCTGGAGAAGGAAAAGAAAGTAATTTAAAAATTAGTTGATATTATGAGAATAATAAACTGTAACTAAAAGAAAAAAAACTGAGCAAATCCCATAGGTTGTATCTCTGCATACATACGCATATACATACTATACGGAATATCAAAACAGATCTTGTTTGACTGAAGAGACATTTAGAATATACAAGTAAAACATAATAAAGATCAGTCACCAAGGCCATTATTGACAAGAAAATTTCCAAGCTCCATTAAGTTCCCCCCCATTTTGTTTTTTAACTTGGGAGACCTCTTCATCTAAACAGTACAAGTTCTTTCGCTTTTACAGAACAAATTTAACACCCAGTTCAGATATTAAGAGGAAAATATAAAAACAGAAAACTCAAAAAAGAGAAAATTATAACTTGCTTTAGGAACATTATTTCATTATGTTTCTGTGCAAATCCATAGAAAACACTATTGATATAATACATTTAACAAACTTTTTTTTTTTTAATCTAGCACACTGGATCTATTAATGCTATTGAGCAGCACAAACTCACCTGCCTAGTTATAATGATCTCATTGTGAGTTTCGAATCCCAGTGGACTTAGTTTCTTGTTATGGTTATCAAAGGTAATACACACGCTTGCTTTAGTAATTCCAGATTGCCCACTTTTATAGATCAGTTCTTGCAAGTTAGAAGCTCGGACCTAAATCCGTGAAACAGATAAATACCTTTTTGAAAGAAATTCATTGTACAGCTTCAGTGATTTAAGTGTAGGTTTGGGAAAAATTAATAAGCAAAACACAGATCTAGCTGTAGATTTGAATTCGTGTGAGAGACTGACATATGGGAGCTGCAAGGGAGTTGTATTGTAAAAACACTGGCAGAGCATGCCAGTTTAGAGATCTGCAGTTTCTGCAGGTAGGTAGGTAGGAAGGAAGGAGACAGATAACTAGTTCCATCACCACCAGTATGCTTACTTAAACAGCATTTAAACAAAAACTACATTCAGTTACATATAATGAAAAATCTAAACAAAATACTTTTTTAAATAGAAGCACTATTTCAGATCTTCCATTAGAGACTACTCGAATAATATGAAAAGTTGAACTTTTCTTAAATGCACCCTCTCTCCTTACCTGTGACAAATTTGTGATCCCCAACAGGAAACAGATTGAGTCCAAGATGTTGGACTTGCCACTACCGTTCAAGCCAGTAATGGCATTGAAAAGTGGATCAAAGTCCTTGATTTCCGTCTTATGCGCATAGGATTTAAATCCTTCAATAACAATTGACTTGATGTACATCTTCTCAACCGACCAGACAAAATATTCCTCTGAAGAATATGAAGAAAGGTATCTGGATCATAATCAAATATTTCAAAGAAGAAGGGGAAAAAAAAGCAAACTAATTATATTGCATTCCAGACAAACAGTTAAACGTGTAAGAAAATTGAAGGAACACGTTCCTTGTACTACAAAAAAGATAACGCATTCGTAAGCAGGAAATTCAGAGTAACCCTCATCGGGGAAGCATCCCAACAATACCTTGTACTTCAGCACGTCTAAACGACGTGACTTTAGACAAGGTCCATCAGAACCTTTCTATGAAGCCAGCGGCGTGACTCTGCTTTCCCACAAAGATGGCAGCTGCTCCATCAGTCCGCGGAAGAAGGGTAAAAGCACATACCTGGCACCACTTGGCCGTCAGAGAGCTTACCTTCCCAGCCTGCAGGGCTGCTCCCTGCTCAGCCCCACCACACCGGCGGGATGAAGCCCAGGGAAACAAGCTCGGCTCTGAGACTCCGACAACGCACTCCTACAGGGCCACAGCGCCCGTACCCCGTGTTCTCATCGGCTCCCAGCAGCCCCTCTGGGTGCCTGAGAGGCCTCACCGTCAGCTCGAACGCCACAATCAACTAGAGCTAGCAGATGCGTGCCCTCTCCACGCACATCTGAGCGCCAGCACTGCTCCCAATCGTCCCCAACAATTGAATTTTGGCGCCAGCGGCCGTTAGAGGAGGTGCTTAATGGTGCCTGTTGCCGTCACTGCCTGCTTTCGTCAGCCCAGCTCCTCCTCCCTTCGCGGCGAAGGAAGGCGGGGTTAGGCGCGTTCCTTCGCAGCGCAGGGTGAGTGCGCCCGCGGTGCAGTAGCTTACCACGGGGGGAAGGCGAGCGCGGCAGGAAGCTACTAACGAGTAAGGCCCCCTCGAGCCCTGATAGGCGAAGAGTGTCGGCGGCCAGGGCGGGAACGGGTGGAAAATGGCGGGTGGCGCGCTGGGGAGTCGGAGGGAGCAAGGACATCGTGTTTGGGCGCTAGTGTGGGGTTATGTGGCGGGGTCGAGAAGCCTGAGTGTTAACTCTAGGCTGCGGCGAGAGGTGTGTTTGTACAATCCTTAAACAGTATTAAAGTTAACACATTGGAGGTGCGTACAGCCCTGCACTGCCACTCCAAGCTTGTGTGTTCAGCTGTGTTGCTGTGATTTACCAAGCTGTTTCTGTTCAGAGCTGAAGAGAACTTAATCAAAATTGTGAGTGTGTGGTGTTGTCCGGTGCTGAGTTGGTTAAGCAGGGTCAGTGGAACACATTTACTCTTTCTTGAAACCACTGTAGTTAGGCTGTAAAAAATCAGACCAGTATTTTGGAAGAGCTGATTTGCAGAAACAAACTCTGCAGTCCACGAAGCATTATAAAGCAGGTGTGTTTATTCCAGCGCTGGGGTACAGGGAGCTAGCGCCTCCTAACTTGCACACTGCTTCAACCAGTCACCGGGTATTTATTCTACAAGCTCGTACTTACACATGTGATTCCCGCAAAAAGGTTGGGTTATTCAGAACGCTCCTGATGTTTCATTCCAGAGTCTTCCTTGAGTTCTCCTTCTCATCTTTGGTATGGAATGTGGCACACTGGTATGGAAAGCGGAGCTGGCTTTTGGTTAATTGCTTCATGTTCTTCCTATCTTTCATGCCTTACTGGATTTTGTTCTAAAGCTATCATTCTACCTATTGTTGTTATCTACATCATGCTTAAGCATAAACATCTGTTGGCCTTATACTGTCTATCTTTACTTGATTTAATAATTTGTTAGTCTAAATCCTCTGCTAAAATAAAGTTTCTTACCTTTAAATGTGTTCTAACAAAAGACCCCCTATACCTACATAAAAGTCCCTAAGAGCTTTCCACAGGTTTCCCATCTCTAGTATCAGAGTGTTACCAGTGAGATCTCTTCAGTCTTGAGAAAAGGAGGCTGAGGGGAGACCTTATCACTCCACAAATACCTACAAGGAGGGTGCAGAGAGATGGGGCTCCATCTCTTCTCTCAGGGAACAAGGGACAAAAGGAAATGGTTTCAAATTGCACCAGGGGAATTTTAGGTCAGACATCAGGAAGAATTTCTTTACTGAGGGTGGTCAAGTATTGAAACAGGCTGCCCAGGGAAGTGGTGGAGTCACCATACCTGAAGGGATTTAAAAGGCAAATAGATGATGTGCTGAAGGATGTGATCTAGACGTCGGTTAGGCAGGGTTAGGCTATGGTTGAACTCGATGATCTTAAAGGTCTCTTCCAACTCAAGTGGTTCTATGATCTGGAAAGCTGCTATAAAACTGACTGTACTGAACCACCTAGTTTATAGTCTGAGGTTATTTTAATAATTTGAAATATCAGGCTACTGGTTGACATCATAGGGGAATTTTCTTTGGTGTCTGCTCACTTTGGGAATTATGTTGGATGTAGCTTGGTCTGCTTAAGGTATTAATGTGACAGCAGTGCTGCTGAAGGTAGTAAGGAAGCACTTGATGTCCTGAGCTATTGATTTGCTGAGAAAACAATTGAGGTGTGGTGTCACTGAAAATTGGGAATGAAGAAAACTTCTTAACACCAAATGAGTATTAAGAAGCAGGCATTTCTGTTACTGCAGTGCTGAATGAACAGGGCATTGCTCCAACCAAACGTGCATACCAATTCATAAGTGGCAGGCCTTCAGATCTTGTTATACATGTCATAGTATGTATATTCATTAGGTCATTTCCATGTTAATTAGATCCTTTGGGATCATAATGCATATTCAGTCTACCGATTAACATATTCACAAGCTTATGCATATGCCCTAAGCCTTGAAAACTTCTGTGGGAGTCTGTTGGTCATCTCCAAAGGTACCTCTTAGTGTTCTTCCCATGAATCCCAAGTCTTGTCTTACTGCCAAGATGTGTTAGGCACAGTTGTAAAATTTGCCCTTGATTGCATTCTTACCAGAGGCCCCTTTTTAGTTTCCAGTTTGTAGTTTGATGTTCCCCCTTCAGTCCTTGGGAAATGTAGCTTACTTTTGCAAATATGTGTCAATGGGAAAGAATCACTGAGACTGAATACAGCCGTCATTAAATGCTGGTTTTTATTTTCAGATTGAAAATCTTTTCCAGGGACTTTTGAATAATTTTTTGACTGGCTAAATATCTGTGCTCTGTGGCAAACGTGCTTGCATGTTTTTTGAAAGCCAGTTTCAATTATTTCTGTAAGAGGTGACTTCTGGACCTGTGCTGCAGGTGGCACCTGATTACTCTTCAAAATGCTGAAATGATTATCAGTGTGTGGCTGATGGAGCTGATGACTGAGTACCCAGTTGTGTCCCTGCTCCAGCTACTCCTTCTCTCTCCAGGCTAACTATAGCATGAAATAAGAAAACAGAAACAGAGAAGGACCACTTTCAATGTGAGAGGCTTTCCACTATAAAGATAACCATGTATGTTCTGTATTTGCATATTACATGAGGAAGACGGTTAGTTTCATCCTTTCTTAGTTGGCTGTGTAATAGCTTTGACCTCAAAGGCCCCTATAGTTGTGTGCTTCATTTGGTGTTGATGTGCAGAAAACAGACTCCACAACCTGTGAGGTTGTAAAGTAGCTATGTTTTATTCAGTACTGGGCAGCACAGAGGGTAGTCTCATGCTGCCTGTGATATTTCATCTCTTACTTATACAGCAAGAAGTTATACAATCTTTCCTGAAGGGGCAGTCTGTATAAAAATGAGTTCCATAGTCCCTGCCTTTAACTCTTTCCAGCTGAGCATGCACGGTGCTCCATGGTGGTCCTGGATCAGGGTCTCAGGATGAAGGCCATAGGTCTTCCTCACCTTATACCAGCTCTTTTATCAGGATCTGGCTTTGTCCTTGATTTGTTTGATGAATTCTGGTTCCTCACCTGTCTGACCAGTTCCTTAATCTGTTTGCAGGAATTCCTTCCCTGCTTATCTCAGTAGTTAGTCAGAAATGCCAGCAAAACATCCCATTGTGGCTAGTTCCTGATTAAGGGCAGGAATGTGCAGCCTCAGGATTTTATAGAATCATAGAATTGTTAAGGTTGGAAAAAACCCTTAAGATCAAGTGCAACCATTAACCTCCCACCACCAAGTCTACAGCTAAATCATGTCCTCAATTTAATCTCCTCAACTGTTAGTTGCTCATGGTGTTCAATTAAAAAAAAAATGTTGCAGCTACCTAACATGCAGTTGGCATGTTGGAATGAATGTAAGTTGGGATTTGAGCAAGGAAAAGATACTTTTAGATACTCCTTGCTTACCTAGGAGAATTTTTGTATTTGTATACCATAATGTGCACTGTAACAAATGTATAGCAGATCCCTTTCCTAGCTCTGAAGTCACAAGTAGGATCTCTACAAAGGTAAACATACAGTATAGCTTTCTTTTTTGTGAAACAAGTATTTGAAGAATCGGGAAGGGGCTTGATTTTGCTAAGTTCATCATAATACAGCACAAAATTAATGATAGCAGATTAAAAACCGGTGGGTTTTGTTGAGGGTTTTTTAGTGGGCTCACTAGATTCTTTAAGGACTGGAAGCATGGTCACAGCAGATAAATAAATGACACTGTTCTGTTTTGGTAAAGCAATAGCTGTTTCTTTCATGAGATTAATTTACCACTAAGCTTTTTGGTTAGACAAATATTGCAAGGGTTGGGGCTTTTTTTTTTTTGTGATATTTTATGTTTTTTCAAATCATGCTATAGTGCAGTGGATTATTAGTTCAAAGGAGGTAATTATTTTATTTTTTTCTTTTTGGAATTCAGTTCTGGTGAAAGAGTGTTAGTTGCCATTTTGTAATCACAGAATAATTTAGGTTGGTAGGCTTTCTGGGAGATCATGAAGTCTGTGCAGATAGGCAAAGACAGACAAGACTGATCAGATTGCTGACAGAG
>VXBZ01010378.1:648-18562 GCA_013399135.1 Heliornis fulica | reverse complement strand
TTTTTTTTTTTTAATGTAACTGCACAACTGCTTCCAAATACCTTGATTAAAATGAAGGTGTTAGTGCAACTGGGTCTACTCACATCAGTTCCCAGCATTCCTGCTAATTTATTCTCCTTTCTGAAGCACTGATTTTCAAAAGCAAACATCTCATATTGTTTGTCCATTCATGCTAGTTTTTGCAATGTTAACCAGTGCTTTAGAGCCTGAATGTCTCCCAGAGAGTTCAAAACCAAATACTCAGAGGCAACTGACATCATCACAGACCACTCTACTTCCCTCAGAGTAGTTGTGGCAGCCTTTCTTGAGTTTTGATTTGTTTGTCTCCTTTTCTTCCTCTCTGATGTTTACTTTCCCTCACTCTCTTTCCATGAGTTCATCATCCTCCACAACTAATTTTAGTTGCAGATTGTGAGAAAGCAAACTCAAGTGACTGAGTGTTGCACTTCAATATTTACATGTTTTAAAACAAACAAACGGAGGACTCTTGGGATTAGCTAAACATTGAAATCATTTGCTGCAGGATGCTGTGGAGGCCAATAGTATGCATGTGTTTGAAAAGGGATTAGTCAAATTAATGGAAAATAGACCTCACAATGATCATTAAACACAGTGATCCAAGTGGGCCCTCCAGTTCTTTTCAGATCTTTGGGAGCTAAACGTAATTTAATGTGACAGATTTCTTGGTGGTGTTGTCTCTAAGCATGTATTATCACTCCTTCCAAGGGCTTGATATGATCTTGGACCTTTGATCTCACATTATCACTGTGACAAAGCCTTTAGCCAATTTGGGTCAGCTGTCTTGGGTGTGCTACCCGATCCTCCCCATGCCCTGGTGTTGTGAATCTCCAGCTTTCTCACTGGCAGGGTATGAGAAGCTGAGAAGTCCTTGACTTAGTATAAGCACTACTTAACAATATCAGTGTGTGATCAATATTATTCTCATCCTAAATCAAAAACAAAGCACTAAGCATCTACTAGGAAGAAAATTATATCAGGACACCCTCATTATCTCACTTTTAAAACAAGAAGCTTCTCTAAGAATAGACAGTGGAAATGTCCATTTACATATGTAAATATATTAAATGCCTATAAATAGTAAGATTAGTGTTTGAAAAATGCGTGTGTGTTTGATAGACAGTTATGGAAATACTGTAAACAACTGTAAAAATTATTCAGGTTATAAAGTGCTATCTAAGTGGCCATATATTTATAGAAGCTAAGCATGCACTAATTATTACATACCTCCTTTTCATATTTGTGATACTTCCCTTTTTTTCCCAGTTTTTGTTCTGGGTAGTTAATACCGTGATATTACTATTTCCTTTCCCTCTTAGAGAAAGCGCCAAGGAAACTCACTGAAAAAGAAGATAGAGCCATAATAGCAGTTTTCGGGAAATCTAGGAGGTCCCTGGGGGCACGGCTGAGGATATCTCACATTTCTGTGCAGATGGTATTCTCTGCTTGACGGTTCAATCCAGAGAATATAGATGTAGCGCTAACAGCCTGTGGCCCTATGTTTTTCTGTTAGCGTTATGTTTCTCTTTCATTGTTTGTTTCTGCAACCCATTTGCTTTTGGACAGAAAAAATTTTTTCAGTAATATTTGTTGAAATGTCACAACCTTACTGTCAGTGCTTTCCAATTATTTATGTAGTAGCTTTCTAAATCCATTATTTTTCCTGCAGAAGCTCATTATATTTACATGGCGAGAAATTGAACTTGGATAGCAAGTGCCATTTAAATCAATTTATTTAAAGTGGCAGAAGCTTGTAGACATTCTAATTTTGGCTTAATAGCTTACTTGTGCTTTTGATAAATGAGTTTCTGACTGTTTAGGCCAAAGAAAAACAAGCCATTTAAATTCAAGTTTAATTAAACTAGTTAAAAGTACTTTGGACTACAGAGAGAAAATTTCTGTCAAACAGCCCTGGGACAACGGTTTTCCCTTTTCCTGTGTTAGTGACTGGTCTCTGGTTTTCTGGCCTACAGGGCCATGTATGGGCCCAACTGAAAGGTCAGATGCCCTGTTTTGTGAAAACATCTTGACCACTTGTGTTGTGTCATAGTTTTGTTTCTGGTGCTTCAATTATTTTTGGATATTGTAATACCGAGTTTTGTGTTGCTGTGTGGAAGTTGCAAGAGCTACTTCTCAAAAAAATACACCACAGACTCCACTGTAACTGCCTTTCTTTGTCTAATTTTGCTAAGAAACTAAACTCAAGTACGTATCTAAAGTGGCAGAGTTTTGTGCCTTCTCTAGTTTAAACCTTGGAACATTCACCAGGATGGAATCAGTTAAATTGATTTGCTGCAGAGGTGTAGCTTGCTTTTAAGTCACCAGATTTGGCTGCTTTCACAGCTTTTCTTTTGTTCAGCTGGTCTGGCTCTGTAATCAAGCAACAGCTACACTTTTTGAGATAAACAAGTAGGAAAGAAAATACACAGAATCCATAGTGATCTGGGGCACCCAACACACTCCAAACTTTCTTTCACATGTTCCCTGTTAGTCCTTCCATACACTTCTTCATGGAGATACCCTACTGCATGTCCTCCTCTTTCTTCTCCAAAAGCAGGTAAACTTCATAAGCATCCATTCAGCTCACATCCGCTTGTAAAGATGCAGAGTACTAATGATGAGATGTCCCTTTTACTTCACTCTCTGCAGCACAACTCAACAACTCTCCCATGGCAGAAGTGAAACCCTTCTTGCCCTAACAGCTGTTCTCATCTGGTGTTGTCCATTGGTGATATAATCCAGGATAAATGCTGAGAACTGATAATTGATACTTCAAGGCTGCAGGCCAGGAACATTGATTAAGTACCGGAAAATAAACAAACCAGCTTGCAGAAATGGGGGCAATGATTTGGAAAGAAACTAATGCCCTGGCTGTTTCTGGTTACTGTAACAAAAGGGCATGAGAGGAAAATATGTGTAATTTTTTCAGCAACATAGGGAACAATTGCCTGCATTTGATAATGTTTTTAATTTAACCTCCAAGGTAGCATGCAAGTCCAGGAAGATTTGTTACTTATTTTGAAACAATTAGTATATTGTTCATCTGTTGTGTTTTGTGATGGAACTGAGATGAGCACAAAGATCCCCCTCCACCCCCATTCTCCTCTCCAAGGAATAACTTCATTTAAAAAATCTTTTTAAATAATTGACCTATGACATATTTTATTTACAAAAAAAAAACCCAAAACCACAAACCAAATGTGAAGCACCATGAGACTGGTCTTATCAAGACTGTACGAAGGATTCAGAGATCTGACATAGCGTGAAAATGAGAAGCTGAATAGATCCAAATTAATACAATTTTCGTAGGGAAAGTTCAAATACTTAAAGATATCCATTTAAGAAAAAAATAGAAGGACATTTAGGACAAAAGAGTGAATAAATTTGACTTGTTAAGAAAAATATCTCCTACTCTAAAACTGAATCAAGAACACATCAACAAAGTAACTCAAGGGGACAAAGAACAATTTCAGTACATTTGCTGTAGCAATTACTGGAAACTCCACATTCCCAAGTGCAGGCTCCCCCACGCCACGCCTGTGCAATTACAGAGACCTCTCATGGCGGCATGTCAGTCAGCACCACAAAAAGCCAGGCAGAAAATTAGTAACACTAAAGCTATAGATGTCAAAGCTGAACAAGTTTACAAGTGTCACTGAAACAGATCAACTCTTTGTAGAAAGGCTACAGATTCAGTGGCCTTTGATAGACCAGCGATTATTGTTGGGATGCTTTTGAAATGGAGGGCTTTCTGCAGGATCCAGTGGGTAATTACATACCTTGTATGGAACAAATTATTGCAGTTTAAGAATAAAGAACTTGATCCCGATCCCAATGATGTCAGTAGGAAAACATTGCTTACCTAATTCCACAGCACAGAAATGTTGTTTCATAAATGGGTACTCACCCTTTCATGTGTGGTTTTCTGAAGATTGTTGGGTTTAGGACTATAATATGTCTTTAGTTTATTACAAATGTTCACCAGAATGCATTTATTAAAATCTGGTGAATGACGTCCACCCAACATCAGTATTTATTTTATTCTTTATTCTGAGAGATGCTACCATTTTTACTAGATTGTGCTTGTTTCTTGAGAATGGCCTTACAAATTGGGAAACCATTTTTGTCATGTTAAAACATTAATGCTAAGAGAGCAGCTCTACTAAGTTAAACCCCAATACCACCGCCTAGTTTACAGGCCTACTTAAGGCCTAGCTAAGGCCACTACACATTGAGCAACTATGCATGCTGTTCCGGGGCACTCCTCCAGTCCACACCTGTAATGGTTTACAGCACAGATAACCACAGATAGGTCACACTGCATGGAAGATGACTGTGAAAATTGCTCTGTGATGGGTATCGTAACCCATACATGCTTTGAAGGTTTAAGTGTAGATACACCTCAGGCTGTTTTATGAGCAGATGACTCAATAAATGCTACCTGGCAAAGCAGTCCAGCAAAGTCTGGTAAAATGACCGCACTGAAGGTGTTACTAAGCCCTTTAAAAGTGGACATACTAAATTATGCATAAACATCTCTTAACAACCTTCTTGTATCTGTCAGTCAACATTTAACCTCAAATATGTAACTGGGGTGTTTACAGCTGTTCCAGAATATTAAACTGTTAGAAGTGACACTGATCCATCTCCAGTCACTAGCTCAGACCTCACCACAAAGGAATTGTTTGAAAAGCTCTTCCCAGATTATGGTCATAACCCCAATGGTCAGACAGATGGTTTGTAGTAGTTAGGCTAAGAAAACTACCGGCAGTATTTTCACAAAATAAACCTTATTGTGTCTTCTGTAATTTGAACAGATCTCTGTCAGCACTTGGAGGAGTGCAGCTGGGATTATTGTTTCTTTACATTTTACTTTGTCACCTCATGAGCAACTTTTATTTTTGGTGGCAGGGTTAATGTGTTGTCAAAAAAACAAAAACCAACTTGGGCACTCTTTCTAGTCTTCACAAACCCAGCTGAACACTGTGAATGAAACAGCATTTCCAGTTTACATGGTCTTGTGTCACTTCTGAATGTTCCCATTTTATGCAGTTGTTTCATCTCATCTCTGTTCTTCTTTGGTTTAGTTTTGTTTTTTTCTTTCCTGGGCTATTTCTCAAGCTGTCGCTCTGCATCACTCTTTCAAATTTATTTTTATTGACTAAACCTCCTAGTTGTAAGGACAAGATACCTGAAGACATATGGGCTTTTCACATTGTTTTTTTGTGGAGGAAAAACTGCAGCCACCTTAAAGTCATGTTTTCTCATACGCTGAACAATACAGTCTCCTAATAAAGTAGCAATTTATACAGAGATAGATCACTTAGCTTTAAATTGAGAAAACACTTTCTGTTGAATGAACATAATTAAACCCCACTGGATTTAAAATTTCAGTCATGGGAAGTATTTGTGCCAAAACACATCATTAGTGTATTTAAAAAATTATTTTTTCTGTGTACTCTGAACAGTGCCAGCTTTTGTTAGAGATACCTGAAACTTCCTTCATGTATTGCAGGTCGTCTTTGTGAGCTGGTGTAAGAGCTTCTGGGATTGTGGACTTGTGGCACTGGATGATGTATCATTGAGTCTGGGAAGGTGCCAGGCTGCTGGTAAGACCATGTGTATTTGTCATCCAACAGCTGCTACCCTTCCTGCCCCCTTTTTAGTAAGAATTCATCATATGCCTTCACTTTTCAAGCTTATCCTACAGCTGGCTTCATCCCACTGTAGTTTCTTTTCTTTTTCCAGTAAGCATTGCATTAATCCTATTTTTGCAGTAGCACGCACGCAGTGAGGACCATTTTTTTTTTTTCACAAGGGTACCACCTAACTCATAATTAACTTCACTGACTAAGGTGCAGTTTTATGTAGGTGACCATTTCATCTGGGGCAACACAAATAAAAAAAAAAAAAACAACTCAAAAAACCCTAACCAGTCAAACTGAGGGTAATAGAGTTTTCACATTACTTTTATGGCATCAGGAATGGACCCAAAAGCAACATTTTCAAAACACAGCAACATTATTTTTAGTCCAGAGGTACAGTTGAGCAAGGCCAAAACACAGTACTTTACCTAAGCTGCAGTTTTCTAATATGAAGACAGATGAGTCTAGCACTCCCTCCCTTGGTGGGAGGAACTGAATGTTTTTGAGTGCAACTACCCTCTGACATGCACAGGCTAACCTCTCTGAATTCAATCACACTCTCTCTTCTGGGCTTTATCAGATCTGACAATGCAACGATTGTATCCTCCTTTGGAAATGACTCTCATGAGACAGACAGATTTTATAATCCCATTCTTCTGCAGAATAAAGCCATGTAACAGTGATAAGGCTGATCAATCATGCCATTTATATTTCCTTGCGACAATAACTTTTTAATGACCTCTTGTGATTGGATTTCATGCATTCAAGCAACTAACCACTACAGAACAGAAACAAGTTACATTTATAAAACAGGATGCCATTTTTCTAAAGCACTTCCAACAGTTGCCTGTTTTGCATTTCTATAGTACCTAAGGATCCAAAGTTGCAGAACTGATACTTGGATGTATAGTCATACTGGGACTCCTCACTGAGGGCAGAAAAAAATTGCACAAAAATATGTCCCAGAGTATGTGAGGCATCAAGTCTTCCCCCTTTACAAAAGGTGAAAGCCGCATAGAGAGTCCTGTATTCCTGAACTACAGATTCAGATTGTACCAAAAGAGCTCACAGAAACTTCCTGGCAAGCCCCTGAATTGTCAACTTTCTCTCTTCTGTGTCATCTAATAGAACTGAAACCATAAAAATACTTCAGTAATTTCAGTTCTGTGGTCCATTGTATGCAATATTAGGATCAGGTGCCAAGGTAACATAGGAGAGTTAAATGTGGTGTTTGATTTCAGATCACAGAAACCCTAATCTTTGACAAGACTCATTGAACATGCATGTTATACATGCTGCAGCTCATTAAACTACTTGGGGTGCCAGAGTTGTGAAGAAAATTATGCTGGTAGAGCACACTGTGAAGTAAGAGCTATGATGAGATTACAAACCGTATGAGATGTTTTAAGGAATATTAGTACATGTTAATGAGCCAGACTAGGGCACAGGTTTCCCCAAAGATATGAAAATGGAATGAAATGAAATCTGTTGCATGCATTTAGGGCTAGCTTTTAAAGGTTTGTGACTACTGTAAGTATTGATAGGGAGATATAAGTGAATCTCAGCTGGTGACTGAATGCTATACATTGATTGTGCAATCTCTCCATACACATCTAATATATCTGCAGTTTTAAACCATGGTTTTTCTTATAGATCTGTTGCCACCTCATCCTGGAGAGTGTACTTTTGAAAAAGATGAGTGTGCGTTTACCCAGAAGAAGAGAGGTCGTGGGAGCTGGCACAGGAGGAGGGGTCAAACTCCCACTTCTTATACCGGACCAAAGGGAGACCACACTACTGGGGTAGGTGAGTTAAGCGCCACATTGAACTTTCAGAAAAGAGACTGATAATTAATCAAAAATACTTTGAAAGGATAACCTACAGCACAGAGAAAGTTTTTACTGCTCTGTTCAGAAGAACTATTGATCAAATAAAGAGAAAGTGCTTCTTTGGGACCCACAGATAGTTCTGAGAATGTGATTAACTTCAATTATCTGCAGACCAAGTGGGTAATTCAATCTTCATACCCTAAAGTAGCTCTCTCCTTTGGGAGAAAGAAGGCAGGATGACTCTGCAGACTCTGCAGAACAGCCTTGCTCCGTACTCCTAACTTATATGGATATCCCCTGAAACTGAAAGGCCAAGAAGTGGTTTGGAACTCTTCTGCATGAGCACCTTCTTGTTCCAATTTAAAGAAAATAGAGATAGTAAAAGATGTCCCACAGACCCTTTGTCTTGAAAACCTGCTTCATTACCTCACTTGTGTAACTTAGTATTTAGGCAAGTGGGGCCCCCATTAGCATGAGCAAGCTGAAATAAAACTACATCAGAATTGCCCCCCCACACAGTATGTGGTGACTTTTGAAAATGAACTTCCTTATTCCCAGTAGCCATCTATCCAGTCTGTTAAAAACTGTAGATGGATTATAAAAGCAGTTGGCCTGTTCAAAAAGCTCATAAAAAATTATTATTATTCTCAATTTATGCATTTGACCATGATTGAGTGTAAACTACATTAAACATTAGGAAGCATAGTTATTTCAGCTGTGTGTATGAAATCTTGTACTGTGCAAGCTTAATTCAAATTACTCTGGAAAGCTATTTTGTTTATAGCTAACTAATAACAAATGCTTCTAGTTAACGAAATAAATGTTTTGTCTTGTTTCTGATCTCTTTATCTAAAAATACGCTGTAGTGAAAGTTCAGCAAAACATTCCTTTCCTACCTCCTAGTAAAATTTCTGTAATAGCTGCATCCTGGGCAGGGTATGGAAATTGACTGGAGTAAATTCATGGTGCATGGGACTGGTTGAAATGAGGCATGTGGAGTTGAGACTGCAGACAGGAATGTTTCTTTTTGGCTTGAAATTTCAGATCATCATCATTGTTATTTCTAAACAGTGCTGATTCTGGGCAGAAATATGAATAACTTTTAATAGTTTTTAAGCTTAAAACTTCTTTTACATTATAGTGGTTTAACTCTGGCTGGAGAACAGATGCCCACCAAAGCTACACTGCTACTCCCCTCATCAGATGGGCAGGGGAGAGAACATAAAACAAAAGCCTCAGTGGTCGAGATAAGGGCAGGGAGAGATCACTCACCAATTAATGTTATGGGCAAAACAGACTCAACATGGAATAAAATGCATCTAATTTATTACCCAGTCAAAAGAGTCAGATACTGAGAAATAAAACCAAATCTTAAACCCCCTTCCCCCCCTCCCAGCCTCTCCATTCTCCACGGTCTCAAAGTTATTTCCTATTTCTCTCCCTCCTCCCCCAGCCGGCACAGGGCGGCAAGGAATGAGGGTTGGGGACAATTCATCACACATTGTGTCTGCTGCTCCTTCCTCTTCAGGGGGATAACTCCTCATATTTTCCTGCTCCAACATGGGAGTCCCTCCCACCGAAGACAGTCCTCCACTAACTTCTACAACATGAGTCCTTCCCATCGGAGCTTCAGTTTTTCATCAACTTCCCCAGCATGGGTCCCTTCCATGGTGTGCAGTCCTTCAGGAACAGACTGCTCCAGCATGGTAACCCCAAGGTCACAAGTGCCCACGCCGCCACCCAGCAAACATGTCTCAGTGTGAAACAGTCTCTCCATGGGCTACAGGTCCTACCAGGAACTTAGTTCAGCATGAGCTTCCCACTGGGTCACAGCCTCCTTCAGGTCTCTCCACCTGCTCCAGCATGGGGTTATCTATGGCCTGTAGATGGAATCTCCACTCCTCATCATCTTTCATGGGCCGCAGGGAGACAACTTGCTTCACCATAGTCTTCTGCATGGGCTGTGGGGGAATCTCTCCTCTGGTGCCTGGAGCAACTCCTCTTCGTCACTGACCTTGGTGTCTGCGAAGTTTCCCACATCTTCTCACTCCCTTCTCTGGTGGCAAAAAGCAGCTGCTTGCAGGTTTTTTCCTTCTTATATGTTATCACAGAGGTACTATAACTGTCACTCATTGGCTTGGCCTTGGTCAGCAGTGGGTCCGTCCTTGAGCCAGCTCTGGCTCTGTCAGACCTAGGAGAAGCTTCTAGCACCTTCTTTGAGAAGCCATCCCTGCAGTCCCTCTCCCTCCTGCCCAAAACCTTGCCATGCAAACACGTAAGAGACCAACACTTGAGAGTTTCTTGCTCAAAAAAAGGAATGGGCAGTTAGCACAATATATTTATTTTTTTTATTTCTAAGGCAGAAGCTGACTTTAGACCTGTTTTCAGTTTATGTAGTTCACTGTGTATTCTTAGATCTGATTCTGATAGCTTGACTTTAGAAATGATGAAGCAGAAGAATCTTTTAAGCCTGGTCTGTGACATGAAAAGGTGTTTACAACAACATTTAATCTGTATTTCACAGACCTCTTTGCAGCAAGATGGGTGGAAAAATGCATGGTTGTTTTTTTTAATTCAAGAAACCAAGAGTTTATCTAGTCTTTCAAATAAGTTGCTGTTGTAAGTCAGGTTCAAGTGCTGAAGGCAAGCTATTTTACTATAATGTGGTATGATCTGTAGGTTTTTATTTTTAGCTCAAGTAATATTTAAGCATAGTGAACATCAAAATCTTTGCAATGCCTTGCACTACATTTGGTAGAAATAATCTTTGGAATTCTCTGGCATACCCACAAAATGATCCTTTCCTTACAGACCTAGAGCTGTAGATAATCTTCTGCTTCACCCTTTCTCTCTGCTGCTGCTCACCACCAAACTACAACCCGCAGTAGAGGGGGCGCCTTCAGCATGCTGTAGGTAACAGGAGTATCATGAGACACCCCAAGCATCCACTGGCTGCTCTTGCCCCTCTCAGCTTTTCTCCTGCCTCAACTGTCCTTAGGATTCCCCTCTGCCCTTAGGGCAATCTCACTGCCCGGCCTGACTCATGGAGGCAGAAGGGCAGCTTGTCTTCTCCACCACCACAAGATTGCAGCAGTGGGGACTGCATGAAGAGCTGCCGTGAGATCTGAGTCCACTGCCAGCTGACAGGGTGTACCTCTGACAACACCTAACAGCTGCCATACACAGGAAACGGGATGTGGAGATGCTCCTCAGGCCTCTGACACACCTCTGTTTTGCTCCAGCTGGAAGTAACTAGATGATGAATTAGGAAGGGGAGGCCGTGATTTGCCTGCCACCAATTAATGCCTAATTTTTTCACAAATCTGAGTTCATGACAATCTTGAATTCCTTCATGGATTCTCAAGAGTCCAGTTTTCTTCACTTGTGCCTTCACATCTTGATCACAGAAAGAAAAATTTTATTGATGTCATATGTGATTTAAAAGAGGTCTTTGAATTAATTTGCCTTGTTAATAATATCGGTTTTATCCATTGCCTAAACTATCCTCAGATAGAGTTTGTACATGCAGCTCTCTTAAATTCCAGGAGATCTGTAACTTAACTGAGCACTGTCAGAGTGCATTTCTGATTCAATTTTTTTTCTTATTCTGTATCCCTTGTTCTTGCTATGTGTTTCATCAGGTAGAAACAGATTTATAAGTGTTCTCATATTAGCATTCACAAATACTACCAGTTTTGCACTACATAAGCATTACATCACAAATATTACAGTTCACAAATATAACAGCTAACTAGTTTCAATCATAGGTTTTTATATCAGTAAGTTGACTGTAATGAATATGACGAGACACTACATTTAACTGTGCTAATATTTTTAATGTGTTTTTAAGGATATTACATGTATATAGAGGCATCTGACATGGTCTATGGACAGAGAGCATACCTAGTCTCAAGATCCCTAAGAGGAACCTCTGGAAAACAGTGCCTGATATTTTTCTATCATATGTATGGAGCTGGGACTGGATTATTAAGTGTTTATCTAAAAAAGGAAGGCAATGATGAAGATATTCCTTTGTGGAGGAGGACAGGAGAACAAAGTATCTCATGGCTAAGGGGACTAATAGAATATGAAAGTGACAGAAACTACCAGGTAAGAAAAAACTAAACCCAAAACCAGTCAAAAGGGAATATTAATTTATGTGTTAGAATCCAAGTTTTGGTTTGCATTCAAAAAATTAAAATGTTAAAATGCAGATAGCATTGAAAGAACATCTGATCTATCTAAAGTAATGCAGGATTTCTTACAAAGAAAGGTAGAGAATCATTAAATTAATTAATCTATTTCAATTAATTAATTCAGAATTATATATTTTTTAAGTATTTAAATGGTGTTTCCCGTTTCTTGTCACTAATGGTGTTTTTTATTTAGATCACTTGTGCAGTTTCTTTTATTTCAGCTGCTTAAAGCCCTCTCTAGATTTGACATAACCACTAAGCTGTAGTAAAATGTCTGCTTCTTGCAGGAAGGTCTGAGGTATCACCAAAGGCAGATGATTTGGTCAAAAGCCAGATCAATGTGAGCTATCAGTGGGCCCAGGTGGCCAAGAAGGCCAACAGCATCCTGGCCTGTATTAAGAACAGTGAAACTAGTCCAGTGACAGAACCTAGCAGTTTCTTTATAAGCAGCAGCCTTTCAGAACACACTAAATCCTTTAAAATACCACATAAGTTTGGGGTTTTTTTTTTCAGTCCTTCCTCCTGTGGGATTCATTAAAAGCTGTGTCTTACCTTCACAGATTATTTTTGAGGCAATCCGTGGTGTGTCGATAAGAAGTGACACAGCTATCGATGATGTTCTCTTCCAAGCAGGACCCTGCTTAGGTAAATTTAAACATACTTCTTGTTTCTCTTAGGAGACACCTAACAGTTCACTGTGCCTTTTGTAATTAGACACGTGATACTTCTTCACTGTAGTCTCAAGCATCTGATCCCCCAGTCTGNGTCTCCAGCATCTGATCCCCCAGTCTGTACTTGCAATGAGGGTTGTCCCTTCCCAGGTGCAGAATCTGGCACTTGTCCTTGTTAAACTTCAGGCAGTTGGTGATTGCCCAGCTCTCTTATCTGTCCAGGTCTCTCTTCAAGGCTTCTCTGCCCTCAATGGAGTAAACAGTTCCTGCCAACTTGGTGTCATCTGCAAATTTACTTAAGACACCTACTCCTGTGTCCAGGTCGTTTATAAAAACATTAAAAAGAAACTGGGCCCAAAATGGAGCCCTGGGAACCCCACTAGTGACTGGCCACCAGCCAGATGTAACCCCATTTATTGTCCAGCACCGCAATTACATTCTGTCTTATGCATTCCCGTGTGTGATAAAAATATAAATAATTACATTATTTTCCCCTTTGTATTCCAGAAGTAGAAGAAATTCAATTCTCATCAGGCTTTCCTGACAGTTTAAATGAAATTGAGTATTAAATACAGTCTGCTGAAAGAAATGAAACGCATAGAAGATTTGTACGTGAGAAACTGCACAAACTGCCTATTCTAAAACATGTTTTAAGTAAATACTGGACTGGTTTGAATACGCACCAATGTATAGGATGAACTCAGAGCACTCATGTTCCTCACCTTTGCAATGAAACTATTGACTCAGGGCTTCCTAGACAGTTTGGGGGGTTCTAGCATTTTTTCTCTTTTGCATGAGGTTATTAAACAAAGGCTTCCCATTTTGCACAGACTATTTTTAATGCTTCACTCTCCATTTTTTTTCTTTAAACTTTCTAGCATATAGGTAAAAAAGGAAAGTAGGGGTGCACAATTAAAATCTAAAATTGTGTTACCTAAATCTGCATTCAATTAATGTTTTGTGTAGGGTACAGAATGGATTTTTGTTAAGGAAACTATAAATATTTTGAAACAGTAAAGAAAATAGTATTAGCTACTAATAACAGCATACAGGCTAAGTGCAATTATTCATGATGACAAATCTCTCTGGGAAACTTTACACTCTGCTGGTAATTTTTGGTGGTTTTTATTCTTTTAGTATAGCAAATATATTTGTCTTCCTTGACAATAACAAACTCACTTTTACTGTTCCAGTATAATTCAGTGTAAGCTGCTGACATTGTGAATTATGTGAAATGGAACCCTTTGAAGCCATATGCTTTCTAGCATACAAGTCTTGGATTGGTTGTTTGGGGATTATTTTATATATATATATAAATATATATATAAAAATCTATTTGTATACTCACAGAGAATGTACTTACACTTTATCCAACCACAGATGCCTTGCATTTATATTAATAGAATACTGAATTCACACAACTTTTTAATTAAGATCTTATAAATTTGTGTGTAAGGTCTTGTTTTGAAATTATAACAAATTCCTAATAAAACATAACTTTGATAATCATTTTTGCTGTGCTCTTTAGACTTTGCAGTTGTCCATGTAACAAGAAACATCTGAACCTAATAATACAATAGCCTGAATTCAGTATTTTGAATACAAAAATAATCAAATTTATGAAATGCCACATCACAGCTGACAGAAAGCAATCTGATCTGCTGCAAGAAGTTCCTGTATTGAGCAAGTAAAATTTTTAGAGCCACCATATTTAGGCCACTGCTAAAAGATTTTAAAGGTGGGAATAGCATTTGTTCCTTTCAGAACAAAAGAATAAGTTGTCCCTAACAGTCAGTAAGGATCAACAGCACTTGAGACAGTCTAGCAGAGCCCGTGTATCTTCAGTAAGTTTTCATTTTGGAGCCACACAGAATTGAGGAGATCATTCAAGTAAATATATTCCATATTAACATGTTTATTTGAACACACAGATTGAAGCAGTTTGTGAGAGATTGATGAAGATAAAAGGGAATTTATATCTTAACTGCTGATCCAAGGTACTTGCAGTTCCCTCTGGCAGCTAGTTATGAATGCATCACTCATGCTATTATTTTGAAAATGAGAGCAACCAGAAACAATGGACTGTTTCCTAAGAGTCCATACAGTTTTACAGTCATTCTGTAAGCTTATGCTTTGGTATCAACAATCAGCTCAAATTATCTAAGCAAAAATCAGGTGAAAATGAAGTGCTTAAAATCATCAGGCTCAGTGATTCTCTAGGAACGTAATTTGTATGATGATTTTGTCAGTACCACTGAGAGTAGTACTTATCCATACGGTTTGAAGCACTGTCCTGACTGGGAAAAAAGAAAGGCCTATGTTCTTCCTTCAGTTGGGCACTACAGCACCTTTCCACCTATTCTGCTGCAGGATTAAAGAAAAATTTGAAAGATGGCTTTAAATTACTTTAATATCTGCTGAACATTCATTTATAAGATAAGAAATTCACAGGCTAGTGAAAGAATGGCTATCAAACATCTGAAAACTAGGGATGGTGCATTAAGATTTGCCCACTGGCAAACTTCAGTTTTATGGCTCCATCAGGTCTGTCCAAATAGGAACTCTCCATACAACTAATTTCTGCCCTGGACACATATGTTTTTACTATTTATTATTTTCTCACTGCTGCAGTAGCTGTAAAGGCATCACAGGAGGGGAAAGAACAGTTCTGGGACTTGCTATATGAGGCCCGTTCACTGTCAGAAAATTCCTTCAAAAGCAACTGGAGAACCTACAAGGAATTGCTTTGATCTCAGCTGTGGCACTGTCCACAGAATGGGAATGAAAAAGAAACCTTCAAAAGCAGCTCTAACACCCCACACACTAAGAGGCCTTTATTTGGTTGTTTTAAATGTAGCTTTGTGCCGGGGTGCAACTGTACTTACCCTGAGATCAGAGAAAAAGCCCTTTTATTGCCCCCTTGTTTAATTCTCTTTATTCTTTAAGTATTTTCCATTAGTTGACATTTTGCCACTATCCTTATCAATTTCCAAAAGAGGGCCAAATGCAAAATCAGTTACACCAATGGAGAACAACGTAACAGTGTTATTCTAGCTTTACACTAATGTAAATGAAACTGTATTCTGGCTGATGATTGTGTCACACCAAAATAAACCTAACATAAATCCAGCTTCAGAGTCATGAAGCTTCACTAAGACATCTCGAGCTAAACACCAAGAGACCTGGCATTTTGCATTTTATCTGCCTGGATCTGAACACCTCTCACAAATGTGACCACCCACACTCAGGAGACCCACTACTCCAAAGCGACCACCATATGAGGTAAAAGGCTGAAGAGAGCATGTTTTCCTTGCAACAAGATAAGCCAAGACAAAAGGTTCTACCTCTCACACTTTGAAAAAGAGAAATCTGTCTCATCCTACATCAAACAAAACACTAAGGTGTGAGATGTCAAATGTAACTAATTTCAACATTTCCCTTGAAAAAACATTTCAATTTGTGATTTCAACTTTATTAGTTGATTAAGTATGAATGAATAAACCTCAAATACTCCTTTACACTAGTTTTATTTATATCGATCCTACTGTTTTCTTCCCATCCGTCCTCTATTGTTCCCCTAGCCCACCTCCTGTGCCTTCCTGTTTATCCTATCTGTATTTTTTAATGAACATCAGTGTTTTGGTCTCCTAGCCAAATGCATATTCTGCTTCATTCCTTTTCTCATGCTAGAGTACTGTGTTCCATGTTGCTGATGTTCTGTATCAGCTTTTACATCCTCCTCTTCTTCTTTCAATAATTCCTTTTGGTCTAAGCACTGACTTCTTTGTGGCCTTCCTCACCTTCTTTTTCTAGCTCTTACCAGTATCCACCAGATTCACCAGGTCCTGGAAAATGCTCCCTGACAAATTCTGGGAAAACCTGAATTTTCTCTTCAGCAGTCTCTAGTGGGAATATGTTGCAATGGCTTCTTCATCTACTGCCTCCTTTCTTTTTGGCTGAAAGCCACAGTTACTTAATGAGTCCCTTTTGTTCTGCAAGCTTGAGGCATAACCGATTTATAAGACTACACTTCAGTTGATTCAGTAAAACATTACAAGCTAAAAAAACAAGTAATACTCTAATTAATAGGCACACCAGCATTACCAAATTACAGTAAAATTTGACACTACCACACAGCTATTACAAAGCTATCATCACAAATCCCATGACTGACATACTTTCCATTTTATTATCCTTTCACCTCCAAACCATACAGTACTAGAGTGCAGTCCACTTCTTCTTTCCTATACACTAAGACCTCTGGGCATGGACTTGGTGTCGTCTGGTGGACTGTCCAAAGTAGCTGCCTGATGTCCTGGTGGGCTTGCACATGGAGGTCAACTTCATTACTGTCTGTGGACATCTGCACTTGTACTGTTGGAAGGAGAAATCACCTTCATTCTTCAGCAGATTTATCTGGAACAACCTTTTCACTGTCCTGGTACCTTTCTTTATCTACCTAAATTTCTCTCAAAGAAGCAACCTACCTTAAATTACTTTTTCCTCATTAGTTCCAATTCTACTACATCCTTACCCAAAGACTCTGTTATTATGTCCACCATGGCAGTCTCAGTCTTTGCAGGGTATTACAATTGCTTATGACAAGTGGCCTTGCATGCTGCTGCATACCAAATATGTGGTTCACACTGGAAAAAACCTTTAGTTTTCCTTGTATATTTTCTAGGACAAATCACACCAGTTACGTGTTGATTCTTTTACCTGGTGCCAGTCAAGCAGAAGCAGATTCTTATCTCTGTCTTTCAGCAGTCTTAATCAGCCTCTGCTACCCCGTAGCATATACTCTGGCCAGTTATGGGGCATTTTGCTCTAGCAGGAAGTCCTGGTCTGAGAGAAAAAAATAAACTGTGTGGGAAAGGTTGAGAGTGAAGGAGCCTTGCAGAGACCTAGTCAGATGAGTGAGCTGGGTAATCACCAACCATGTGAAGTTTACCAAGGGCAAGTGCTGGATTATGCACCTGGGAAGGGGCAACCCTGGCTGCACATACAGACTGGGGAATCAGATGCTGGAGGTCAGCCATGCTGAGAGGCATTTTGGCACCTTGGTCAACAGCAAGTTAGACATGAGCCAACAGTGTGCCCAGGCAGCCAGGAGAGCCAATCGTATCCTGGGGTGCATCAAGCACAGCACGGCCAGCTAGTCCAGGGAGGGGATTGTCCCACTCTACACAGCACTGGTGTGGCCTCCCCTTGAGTTCTGGGTGCAGTTTTGGGCACCATAAGACAAGAGGGACATGAAACTATTGGAGAGTGTCCAGAGGAGGGCAACAAGGATGGTGAAGGGTCTGGAGGGGAAGTCTTATGAGGAGAGGCTGAGGTCCTTTGGATTGTTCAGCCTGGAGAAAAGGAGACTGAGGGGGGACCTCATGAGGATCTGTGGCTTCCCTATGAGGGGGAGTAAAGAGGCAGGTGCTGATCTCTCTGGTGTCCAGCGACAGAACACAAGGGAATGGCATGAAGCTGCAACAGGGGAGGTTTAGGCTGGATATTAGGAAGAGGTTCTTTACTGAGAGGGTGGTTGGGCACTGGAACAGGCT
>VXBZ01010376.1:0-12147 GCA_013399135.1 Heliornis fulica | reverse complement strand
CTGTGATTCTGTGATCCCACTGAGGCAGGGGCTGGAAAGGGACACTGCAGCAGATCATGAGTCAGGGCTGCAGTGGGGGCCTGCTGCGCAGCGCTGACAAGGAGACNGAGCCCACTCGTCCCCCACCGTGCAAGGGCTGTGGAGAGGAACACATCACACCTCGCCCACAGTCAAAGCTCAGCGTGCCCCACTCACCATGGCGGAAGGGTTGGTCTGCCGCTCGCGCTCTCGCCGGATCTCACTCTCGATGGACTCGCGGATGGCCAGTTTGCAGGCACGCTGGCAAATTTCTGTCAAGTCAGCTCCAGAAAAGCCATTGGTCATCTTTGCTAGGAAATCCAGGTCGACATCCTAGTCAAAAACACAAAAAAAAGGGGGGGGGAGGGGATAAATTAAAAGCAGCAGCAAAGAAAGCAAGAGAAGCCACTCCTCAACACCTTACATCCACAGGTGACACAGAGGCATCTTCAGAGCCCCTGGCATCAAGGTGCTGCCTTAACTCTGGCCAATTTTGGGATTGTTTTGGGGAGTTAGCCCAACACAGAGGCAGGCCACGCTGCAGACGTGACCCTTTAGCAAGCATCCACGAAGCAGCTGTAGATGCCTCTGCACTTGTGGGTGTAGGATATAATTTGCTCAGTCAAATGAAACCCATCAGGTGGGAAATGGAGATGGGGCACAGGCAGACCAAGGCAACCAGCCTCCTCCTTTCCCTCACTGAGGGGGCAGTGCTGCAACCTCCTTTGAGGTTTTCCTTCCCAGCAGCACCAAAAAACCCTAAGCTGAGCATAGTAACACTTGAGCTCTCACCTGAGATCTGCCTTTATCAGCTGCACTACTGCCTGCTCCATAGACAGGGGACATGGCTTTGATGAGCGTTCAGCAGCATTCAACTGCAACGCTTCCCCTTCAATATCCACCCCCCACCGTGTTCTGCATTTGCTTTTCTTTCAGAGCACAAGAACCTTTTCCATCTTACCATAACAGGGTTCCTGTTCCCACACCGCAGGCAGAACACTACACCACAAAGGCTTGTTGTGCTTACACATGACACCAAGCTTCGAGGATACCAAAGCTCTGAGCTCAAGCCTCCCCTCACCTCTTCCACCCCTCAAGGACTGAAGGTTTCCCTGCTCCATACCACATGGAGCAGCCACCAGCCCTCTGCTCTGCCCCAAGCTTGCAGAAGGCATTTGCAACACACAAAACCAAGTCAGATGCAGATCTCACCTTGGCAACTGGTGATTTCCTCAGGTTGGCCTTAAGAATAGCAACTCGGGACTTCTCGTCAGGCAGAGGGATGTAGATGAGCTGATCCAGGCGGCCAGGGCGCAAGATGGCTGGGTCAATGATGTCTGGCCTGTTGGTGGCACCAATGATGAAGACGTTCTTCTTGGTGGACATGCCATCCATCTCTGTGAGGATCTGGTTGATGACACGGTCTGCAGCACCACCACCATCACCAATATTGCCACCTCGAGCCTTTGCGATGGAGTCCAGCTCATCAAAGAAGAGCACACAAGGTGCTGCCTGACGGGCCTGCAGAAAGCGAACGGGAACAACGACCCCACGTCAACACCAGCAGGCAACGAGCCCACTGATTCCACCCTAGGCCTGCCCTACCAGTAAAGCGGCTCAGAGGAGTACCAGAGCATTGCTGCAGAAAGGAGAGCTCAGAGGAGCTGCCCCAGAACAGTCTCCTGCCTCATGAACCTTCAGTGAAATTCTGAATTTCCCCAAAGCTGGGAGCCCTGTGGACAAGGCAGAGGTGTGGTAACTCCAATAGCTAGAGGGAAAGCTGGAGCCCATGTGCCTGGACTAGAAGTTTCCCCGCAAGACCTGGTGACATCAATCAGCTATTTCAGGACTCAAGTATCAGCACATGAGATCTATCTAATGGAAGGAGGAAATGCAACCGTTTTCTTCAGTACCTAACAGGTAGTTGTAAGGAAAAGGGAGACAGATCTTTCTTCACAGTGAAAGATGAAAGGATGAAAGGCCACAGGCACTAACAGGTGCAAATAAAACTGGAGTTTTATCATAAGGGAAAAAACCACCACAGTGATAAAGCCCTAACACTAGCACAGAGGTCCAGAGGTGAGGGATTCTCCACACTTAACGCATGCTCAGAACATGAGGCACTGAGCAACCTCATCAAATTTCCAAGTTCCTTCTCTGGTCGGGACAAACAGCTGGTCCAGATGGCCTCTGAGGTTCCCTCCCAAACAAGTTTTTCTCTTTCCTCCAGGTTTGTTCTATCAGCACCTCCCTCAGCCACAAGAGCAAAGATTCCTGGATGATCCACACAGAAAGGTTATGGGACAAGACCCGGCATTACTGGTCAACAGGGAAGTACGAAAAAGCTCCTTTCCAAGCCACATATATTGCAGGACAAGAACCTGCAGGTTATTCTGAACACCTGTAGATGATGCTGGCAAGTGAGGTGTCAAGGCGAAGTTTTCAGGGATGCAGAGTGTTCTCTCACTGCTACAGCACTGGGGCATTTATTACCCTGCAACAACAGCTGCAAACATCAGCCAGCCTGGGCAATTTAAACAGCTCTTTCACTGAAGAGGAGCAGAAAGCAGCCCAGGCTCTCAGTGCAAGCGGGGAAGACAGAGAAGACCCAAAAGAGAACCAGGGGAGAAAGACAGACACAGCTGAGACAATTTTGGGTGGGTATCTCAACACAAACACAGCACAGGGAGTAGAAGAAACACGTACCTTGTCAAAGATCTCCCTCACGTTGGCTTCAGACTCTCCAAACCACATGGTGAGCAATTCCGGCCCCTTGATGGAAATGAAGTTCGCCTGGCATTCGTTGGCAATGGCTTTGGCCAGCAGCGTCTTACCACAGCCTGGTGGCCCATAGAACAGAACCCCTTTGGACGGGGTCATCCCAAATTTGAGGAACTTGTCTGGGTGCTCCACAGGATACTGAAGGAGAGCAAAGCAAACAAATGAAAAACCTCTCATTATGAGCCAGAACAAGCTTGTACCTTGGAACCACAGGGTGGTCTGGGTGTGGTAAGGGGCCTGCAAAGACCATTTAGTCCAACCCTTCTGCCATGGGCTGTGACACATTTTACTGCATCAGTTTTGTTTCTCCTCCTACCTAAAAAACCCACCTGAGATTTCTCGTGGGTTACACACAGCACAGACTGTGCCTGCTCAATACCACGGGAGTTTTTAAATGGACACTGGTTTGAGAAGCGCCACAGCTACATTAGAAAAGGTGCCTTGAACAA
Source organism: Heliornis fulica (assembly GCA_013399135.1). Classification (NCBI taxonomy): domain Eukaryota; kingdom Metazoa; phylum Chordata; class Aves; order Gruiformes; family Heliornithidae; genus Heliornis; species Heliornis fulica. Next base: position 8,899 of record VXBZ01010376.1, on the reverse strand, counting down.
CCTCTAAGAACTGGGTGCCAGTTCAGGTAGTTTTACAGCACATCTAACCCCAACTTCACTCTGCCCTGGGGAAGCAAAAGGGAACAGCTCATTATCTAACCTATTCGCTCTGCCCTCCAGAGACACGAGAAGTATCAGATAGGTTATGATTTTATCATCAGAAAATTAGACTCAAAATTAGATCCTTTCATCCCCAGACAGGATGTTTTTACTGTGCCAACTGAAAGCAGGAAAGTATCAAAACAGAACTGTCCAAGTACAGGCACCAGTAGATTCCACAGACCATTCATGGCTTTTTCTCACAGTCTTCCCCTTTGTATGAGGCTTCACAATTACTTCTCACCTGTCCCAAAGCTAATGCTGATGAGAAGCCCTTCGGAGGCTCTCAGAATTCCATCCACTTTCTGGCATACAAAGCCAGCACATAACAGACTCCTCAGCAGTGGTCCCACTCAGTGATGGTGTCCACTTGAGAAGCGGAACTGCTGTGGTTTCTGCATGCAGCGCAACACCCACTCCAGATCACTCTGCAAACTCAGCTAAGCAAAGCTGATGCTGCTTCCCAGCACCTTCCTCTCAGAGTTCACCACGATGGGACAACACTGTTTTATTAGCTCATTACAAGCAAACACCACAAAACCCTCTCCATTTACACTGTTCACAGCCCAAACAGCAATGTGAAGAAATTATGGATTTTATTGCAACTTTCAAGCTGACTGGACAAAAGTCTTTTGGAAACCCTTACCTGTACAAGCTCCTGGAGTTCTCTCTTTACGTCTTCTAGACCACCAATATCTTCCCATGTAACTTGTGGCACCTCCACCACAGTCTCCCGAAGAGCAGAAGGGTTACTCTGGCTCAGAGCCCACTATTGTTAGAAAAAACAGCACCGAGTGAGTTCTAACACATTATGTTCACTTGCTTCAGATAAACAATTAGACACTGCACCCAATAGAAGGAGGGTCACTCCCGCATTACCCTGAAGTCATCCATGGTCACAGCCAGTGAGTTCATCACTTCAGCATCAATGGTTTCATCTTCTAGGTCTATGAGATCCATCTTCTTTCTGATAGCCTGAAGAGCAGCTTCTGAGCAAAGAGCAGCCAAGTCAGCGCCAACATGGCCATGGGTCTCGTTTGCCACCTGAAAGCAGAGCACTGACTATGACTCACAGGCACACAAGCAAGTGCCCCACAAGGGCCATGCATGCTACGGTCACTCACTGGGAAGTGCTACACAACTTGGGAGGACAGGAACAACAGTGCTTTGCAGCAGATTCAAGACAAGTGCTATCACATAATTAACATGCAAAGACACTGCTGTTCCACATCCTACTTAACAGCAAAGCTGCAACTGGAATTCAGAGGTGTGCACAAAGGTAACCCTATGGACTGCAGTTCTTCATTCAGAACAGAGATTAGAAAGATTAAACCGTCCGGTTTACATGTGGTGTCCAGTGTCATTGCCGTGCTCACCCAGCAACGTGTGAGCTGTTTCACACTCACTTTATTTTTTAAGAGAGTAAAACAACCAACCCAATCAGGAGGAAGGTGGTAAGGAACTTTCAACTGGACTGGTATGTATTTGTTTCACCTACGCATGTCATTCTTCACTAGCAAGTGAGCGTATCGGGTACACCAGTAAGAAGAAACATGGGTGAATGTGGGATCTCTTATCTTCCTTCTGGGACATGTCCCAGATCAGCAACTACGTTTATGCAATCGAGACAGAGCAGAGTATCAGGAGTGCCTGTCTGCAGAGAGAAACTTTACTAATAGCATGTTGCTCACCTGCTCCAGATCCACATCATCAGCCAGTTTCATATTTTTTGTGTGGATCTGCAGGATCTCCAGGCGCCCAGTGGCATCTGGGATACCGATATCTACCTCTCTGTCGAAACGACCTGGGGAGTGGAAAAATATTCGTTGAGCTTCTGATTCTGCCAACTAGAGAAGCTGGAGTTGCTGCCTTCTGCTGACTGAACAGCATGACAACAAGCAGCACAAACACAGACAACTTAAAAAAATGTCAGAGCTTTGGGTTATCTGTCACATCTATCAGCTGGATCTGGAGGAGGAAAGGCTTCAGCCATTTATACAAACTCAGATTATGGTATTAACCAGAATCCCAGATGATATGACACAGAAGACTGCTGGTTTAGTAACTTTTTCTGAACCTTTTTGTTTATTTGTACCTTTGCATCCTCGGCACAAGAGTCTGCAAATACTGAATTATTTTTTCAGAACTTTCAGAGCAGTTCCCAAGTGGTGTAAATCATTAATTGCCCCAATATATGGAGTGTCAGGAAGCCTAGGTACTCCTGCAACATCAACTACAGTGGGTACACCTGTTATTTTCCTCTAGCCTTAGCTGTGCATTCAAATGCCTCACCACAAGTTTATGAGGCCTTTTCCCCTGCCCATTGGCCTGTTCTGCTAGCACAGCCTTTATCAGCTGGGCATACACCAGGCCTTCACTCACACTGCAAAGTTTTAAAAACGTGAGTCTCAGAAACCATCAGACTTCTCATGAGTAAAAGAAACCAGACAATTTGGAACCTTTTGCGACTAAAGCACAAACATCCTCTTACACATTTACTCGTTCAGTATGTCCTGAAATAGCTTCACCTAAGAGAGGCTACCACACTCTTCTACCTCAAAGTATTTATTTACTTCTAAAAGTTCTAACCTAATATAGCACAGAAAATTACAACCAAGGTCTGGAAACCTAGAAATTCGCTTGAAACAAGCAGCTGGAGACAAGTCAGTAGTTTACATAACACTCAGATGTTCAGCACTAAATCGTGCTCAATCCTTCCAAAGCCCCCGAAGCACAGCCTGCCAACAAGGAAGAGCCTGCAGTTGTGGTTACCGAATCGCCTGAGTGCTGGGTCAATGCTGTTAGGTCTGTTCGTAGCTGCCATAACAATCACATGCGCTCTCTGTTTCAGTCCATCCATAAGAGTCAACAGCTGAGACACGATGCGACGTTCCACCTCTCCATGTGTCTACAAAGACAGAAAGCAGAGGCTCAGCCAAACGCTCCACAGCACGGCACAGGAGCTGGCACTGCACCACAGCAGGCAGATACGGCAGCGGTGAGCTGCCAGGAAACACCATGGACTGTATCTGATTCTTCTCGGCCACAACGAAATCGGGCATTATACTGAATCACTTCACTGCAGCAAAATGTAGAGATTCATGCCAGTTGCCACCAGAAAAGATGTACTACTATGCCTTCCACAGGCTTTCTTTACCTTTTCTCTCTTAGGAGCAATAGCATCCAGTTCATCAATGAAGATGATGGCAGGAGCATTCTTCTCTGCTTCTTCAAAGGCTTTCCTCAGGTTGCTCTCAGACTCACCGGCCAGCTTGCTCATGATCTCAGGACCTGAAAAAACAGCAGCATTGTGGCACCCAGATGACAGACAGATAGCCCCAAGGTATGCAGATGATTTTTTTAACAGGGTGTTCAGATGGGACTGTCTATATTTCAAGTCAAAGCAAACGCTATCAACCAAGTTCACTAAATGTGCAGCTGAACAGGCAAGTGCAGCATGCAGAACTACTTTCTATTGTTATTCCGGTGTTTTCAGGTTGCTGTGGCAGAACGTGGTGTTAGTCAATGAGCTACCTTTACCTGCCTCTTTCCTTGCCCTATTTTACTCCTGGTGACCTTCTCCATAATGTGCCACCACACAGTGTTAATTCTAGACTTAGCTTGCAAGAGAAGCAATCAAATTGTATGTTGAAGAGTTATCAGAGTAGAGAAGGAAGGAGCTGTAAGGCACTGAAGCTGCTTTTACTCTATATTACACAGGTTATTTACCTTTAAAATCCTACACACCAGTAAAAAAAAAAACAAAAACCAACAAAAAACCCAACCCAAACCTCACATCCTCTCAAAGAATAAATTAAAAAAAAATAAAAATGCATAAGAACATCAGTCTCAGAAGGAAGTACAGTGTTTCCCCAAGATCTCCTACAACTGCTGAATACAAATGCAGGCTTACAGATTAACTCTGGTTTTACATGTTTTTCCATTGTGCTGGTAGGAGTGGTAATGAAGGAAAAGTATGCCTCTAAAGGATCCCAGAAAAAGAAACCTGACCCTCAGGAGCACAATGCTGCTAGCTGACTGTAGCTCGCTAGCAACAGAGCTGGTGGTGTGGGCAGGTACTATGAAGTTTCATTTACAGGTACTCACCAGGTCATTCCAGCTCTGCCTACAACACTGCCTGCAGCTTCAGGCTTGGGACCAGCAGACGGGGAACACATCACTAACTCTGGTAATGTTGTTTAATTATGCAATAGAAGTACAAGTGTCTAAAGAAATGGCTGGCTCATTTGCATTCAGTGACAGCTTTCACACACTTTAGGGCATATATGACAAGGGAGACATATGGCTAAAACCAGCCCATTTACATCTGATATATTGAGATACAAAGCACGTCACGTCCCCGTTGCTGGTCACTGCTCTGCTGGGCTGTACCCTCCTTTGCCATCACCCTCGTGGGAATACGTGATTGGAATCAGAAAAGCAAAGCAGCACCCCCGAAGTACAAATGTTCAGTTATTCCAGCCCTGACTGTAAAATGGGACAGAAAAGCAGCACAGAGAACTCAGAATCTAGTCCTTACTGGACATACACCAGCAACCACCTCAACTGCTGCAGGTGAATTAGCCAGAGGTCTGTCACTTCTAGCTAAATCCTGAGGTACACTCATTACAGCTTTCAGGAAAGTTCCTCCCAATTTACAGTATGTGAATCAGAACAGGTCTTGGGCTTTACTTCAGTGGAAAGAGGTATCTATAGCAGAACAGCTTTTTTTTTTTTTTTCACCCTGAATGAAACATAGTGGCAGCAATAGTGTCCCGCACCCATACACCTAAACATCATCTCACCATTTCACTCCCCGCTCTGCCCTCACAAACTAGCACCCAGACAGACTGGAAGTCCCCGTGTTGCAAAGCTGCCTCCCTACCACCCTGCCACAACACAAGTAAACTTCAGGGAAGTACCACTACAGATTCTGCCATAGAAATGACCTCCACATGTCCCAGTGCACACTTGAAAGATGTACAGATATCAGGGAGACAACCTGGCTCTACAAGCCCTATTAACACCACTCCTTACCGTAGGTGGATGAATGATCTAGGACCAAAGCAGCCACAAATCTTACCGTTGATCAGGAAGAAGAAAGCTCCTGTTTCGTTGGCCACTGCTCGAGCAATGAGTGTTTTACCGGTGCCAGGAGGTCCATACAGCAGGATCCCACGAGGCGGCTAAGGACAAAGGCAAGGGACTTCGGTGGTTAGCTAGAACCTGAATGCCCATATAGCTTCACTGCTTCACAGTGGCATTCTAAGCATTCAGTAGAGTCAGTCTGAAATTGTGATGCGGACACATGCAACAGCTGCCATCCCAGCACTGCTATCAACACGTTTACTACTTTGCATGACACACAAACAAAAACCTTGCCAGTAGCTGACAGCGCTGATTCAAAGCATCACTTCACTTTACAAGGTGCCAGTACTGTAATTTGTGTCCAGAACATGTAAAGAAATACTTTCCTAACACCAGCATTAAAATAAAAACCCACACAAATTACTTATTACCCCTGCAATGCCTCATAAACCTTTGAGATCAAGGTGTCATCTCCAAGGACAACCCCACTTATCCACCTGGTGCCCACATGGACTTACTTTTACTCCTATGGCCTTGAAGAGTGCAGGGTGTCGAAGGGGAAGTTCCACCATCTCTTTGATTTGAGCCAATTGCTTCCTACAGCCACCAATGTCATCATAGCCCACTTCATTCAGTGACTCTTCTTCATCCTATCCGGAAGGAAATATATTAAACATCTTAGTGGAAAAATGAACTTCATCAGCCATCCCAGTCAGTTCATGCTGGGAAACCACGCTGTTTGCTCACAGCCACTTCTTTGCCATCTTGTGACTCTCACTTTCAAGTCTTCCCAGGGTCTTCTACAACTGCTTAACTCTTGTCTTTCCAAAAACACAAAAGGGAATTGCCTGCATGTATCCAGACCTCACTGAAACCCACCCTCTTCAATGACAGCCCCAGCTACCACTTACCTGGCAGCCTCTGATGTGGCTAAGACAGCAGCAATGAAGCTCAGTGTAAGATACGTTTATTCCTTACACTGTGACAGCTCTAAAGACGTGACACACCTTTGCTATCAGAGGTCTGAGATGTAGCATTGCACTTTGGGATTGACTCGAATGAACAAGACCAAGTATAACCAATTCTTCCAGTATAGCTCCATAGCATCCATTAATTTAGTTGTCCAAACCCCTACTGACATCAGCCATCTGTAACATCAAGCCACACTAAAATAATAAAATAACACAGCCTGGAATCTCGGAAGGGCTCGGTCCCAGCACCCCCCACTGCTACTTCAAGTAGGTCACTCAGTCTGGCCCCTACAAGTGCTGCAGACCTCCAGGTCTGCAGATTCCTGCCCTCCCTGGTCCCTGCTCCAGGGTTTGGGGAAACTTTTCACTGAGTATCAACAGGGAATTTCCCTTGATTCAGCTTACACCACTGCCTCTAGTCTTGTCCCTGGGGCACAGCTCTCATATCTGGTCACCTATCCCTTCCCACCAGGCAACTGTCAGTAAGCCAGACCCTTTGCCTTCCCTCCTCCAGGCTGCATCAACCCACTCTCCCATGAATCTTCTCATTCATTCTGACCTCTTGCTCATCATTGTTTTGGAGGCCTTTGCTGAACCTTCTCCCATCATGGTTTAGTAGTGGATGTCACGTTGGGGTGATAGTTCAACCTGATGTTCTAAAGGGTCCGGTCCAACCAAGAGTATGATTCTGTCTGTGCTCCTAACTAGACAACACCCAGTGTGCAGATGTAGTGTCACAAGTACGTCTCAGGGTGACTTTTTCAGAAGACAGGTAACTACAAACCAGCACTCACCCCGAGTTGCAGGTAGTAAAAAGGTACTTTATGAAGTATGCAACCACCTAGCTCATTTCTTTGAGACTGTAACAGTAAGGTGGCCAAGACCTGAAAGACAAGCCCACTGGGGCAGCTCAAGCTTGGGATACTCAATGCTGGATACACTGAGGGACTGTGGATTTCAAATTTCTTAAGTACTACCTGCTTTCTTTTCATGTGTCACGAAATTCAGCAACATTGTAAACCCTCCCTGCTATGGATCAAGGGAACTCTGGAATTAAAAGATGTATTTTAAGTCCAGCATGAGACATCTGTGAGCAGATGAAAAACCAGCTGATATTAAAGTATGGCATCTCATCAGTAAACCTACACACTGGTGTTGTCTCAGTATGTGACAAGGACACTGGAGTACGTTTCTCTGACTACTTGCAGCAACAGCTCACCAGTACAGTAGAGAGATACAGCAGGAGAACCACACAGCAGGATTCTGCTCACCTCCCGTTTGATGGGCTCTCCCTCACAATGGATAACCGTGTCTGGAGCCACTATGCAGTACGGACTTGGATCTGTCTCCACCACTTTGAACTCCACGGCACGCATCCCTCCACGCACCAAGAAGATGTCACCTGTAAAACCCCACACTTCAGCAGCCTGCTGCAACAGATGTCTGCAAAATGTTGACCCTTGTACTACCAGCAGCACAGAGGACAAGGAAGTGGGTTACACAGGCGTACGCTGTTAGCATTTTAAATACTGCTCTACATTTTAAACTCAGAGCTGTGTATACAGTGACTATCCAGGCACCGTTTAGATCCACAGCAGTTAAAAGTTCTCAAATTTCACCCAGAAACAATAGCGAAGAAAACCAGCAAACACTATACCCTGCCTAAATACAAAACAAAGGCAAGGAGTCATATTCCTTTTCCATTCAGTCTCAATTTAGCATTCTAAAGCAAGGAGAGAGCCCTAAACCAACAAAATAATTTTGAAGTTATTAAAACTAGATGTTACTAGCTATAACTGATGGTCTCCAGAAGCAGAGTAAAACTGCACTGTGACTCCTGAATAAACCGGGCTACAGCAGCCACACACTTCAGCTTGTTGTCTATACTGCACTAGGACCTGTTTGTTTCAGCAGAAGAGCTACTGGCACAACTCTAAAAGTACATTTAGTTTTCTAAGCACTCTCCCAGTTATTAACTAAATTACTTTGAAGAAGTGAACTTAGTCAGGGTGCCAGCTGGTATATACAACCAATTAATATATGGACAACTCCCCAATTCCATCACGTGGTAGCAATTTAGTTGAGTGAGATTTTCTCCAGCTTTCTACCTGAGCCTTTTCTGATGCTTTTCCAACTTAGGCAGTAAAAACGATAGTAGAACTTTGAAAATGCTCTTCCAGCCAGAAGATACTACCCTTTCTTCTCAAGATTAAGAAAACATTCAATCAGCACCAGGAAAATCTCACTCTACAGCTACCAGTCTAATGCTTCGTGGAGATCTGTGCAAGCCTCTAGAAATTCTCCTTATTTATTCCCAGAAGTAACTCGTGCTGGCTGCCATCAGGACTTCAGTAACAGGCACTTTTACCTTTCCTGATGGGTCTGTATGCTTCCAGGAAGTAGGGCTTGAGATAGACCTCAAACAGATTCCCTGTGATCCCTTCTACTGTGTCATCAATAGGCAGCACATGGATACGTTTACCATATTTCACATCTGGGCAAGGCTGGATGCTGCAACAGAAGAAAACTCCAGTTAGACACATCACACTAGACTTAGATGTGCCCAAAGGCAAGCTGGCAGGAAGTAAAGCTGATCTTGCTGAGGAGATACCTCTGGCTGAAACTCAGAAAGAAACAAAACCAGGAGAGTTTAGGAGCTTTGGAAGAAAGGGGAAGCAGCTCAGGAGGACTGCAAGAATATCATGAGGCTATGCAAGGAGAAAATCAGAAGGGCCAAAGCC
>VXBZ01010374.1:2204-14169 GCA_013399135.1 Heliornis fulica | reverse complement strand
TATGATTCTATGATTCTACATCCTCTCATTTAGATCATCAATAAATCAATGAAAGATAACTGGCCCCCATACTGTGCCCTAGATAACACCACCTCTTCTAACTCCATTCACCACAACTTTTTGGACCCAGACATCCAGAGAGTGTTGTACCCAGAAAAGTATATGCCCATTCAAACCATAAGCAGCCATTTGCTCCAGGAGAATGCTGTGGGGAATGGCGTCAAAGGCTTTACTGAAATTGAGGTAAACACTGTTGACAGCCTTGTCCTCATTCACAAAGTAAGTCACCTTGTCATAGAAGATCAGGTTTGTTAAGCAGGACTTGCCTTTCATGGACCCATGCTGACTGAGACTGATCATGACCTTATCCTGTATGTGACTGGCGATGTCACTCATGATAAGCTATAGTCTTCCCCAGCATCAATTTGAGACTGACCGGCCTGTGATCCTCTAAATCTTCCTTCCACCCCTTCTTGCAGATGGCCATCGTCCAGTCAACTGAGACCACCCAGGTTAGACAGCGCTGCTAATAAATAATGCAAAGTGAGAATGCTTCTGACAGCTCTCACAATACCCTTGGGTGGATCCTGTCCGGTCTCACAGACTTGTGTGTGTCTAAGTGGTGTCGCATATCATGAACTATTTACACATGAATTATAGAAATATCATTATGCTTCCCCAGCCCTGCTTTCCAACTCAAGGGGCTGGTTACCCAGAGAGAAAATAGTCTTCCTATTAAAGAGTGAGGCAAATAAGGCATTAAGTACCTCATCCTTTTCTTCATCCTTTGTCACTACGTTTCTGTCCGCATCCAATAAAGATGGAGATTCTCCCTAGCTTGACTTATGTTGCTATTATACCTATAGAAAAAAATTATTGCCTTTTATGGCAGTAGCCAGATTAACTTCTAGTTGGCCTTTGGCCCTTCTAATTTGCTCCCTGTAAAACCTCATGACACCCTTGTTGTGCTCCGGAGTTTCCTGTTCATTACTCCAAAGGTCATGAACTCTTTTTTTTTTTTTTTCTTGACTTTCAGATGGCAGAGGAATCAAAACAGAAATGTAACATACTAATCTACAGTTAGTTATTTCCTTTGCAGCTGCAGTTACCTGAAGAAAAGCCAATTAGAAAACATTAGATTATAGGTGCTGGAGGATGAATACATGTGCCATTTGAAATTCCTCTAATCTAAAATGTGAATTTTTGCATTGTGCATCACACAATTCAGCAAGATGTTCTATAGACTTGATCTGATTCATGCAAACAGATTTTTTTTAACTTAAAAAAGGTTTCTTTCATATTCTCGAGCTTGATCCCCTACAGCAGGCAGTTCTTCCTTTCCCCAGACCCTGCCTTTGCCTGCTTTTCCCTGGGCTGTGTGGCTAGAGACCTTGCTGGTGAAGACTGAGGCAAAATATTTGTCAAGTATCTCAGCCTTCTCCATATCTTGGGTAACCAGGTCTACCATTACATTCAGATGTGGGGGGGTCACACTTTCCCTCATCTTCCTTTAATCATTGACATACCTACAGAAACTTTTATTGTCACAGAATCACAGAATTACAGAATATTAGGAGTCGGAAGGGACGTCCAAAAATCATCTAGTCCAACTCCCCAGCCTGAGCAGGATCACCTAGATTAAATCACACAGGAATGTGTCCAGATTTATATGAATGTCTCCAAAGAAGGAAACTCCACAACCTCTCTGGGCAGCCTGTTCCAGTGGTCTGTCACCCTTACAGTGAAATAGTTTTTCCTTACATTGACATGGAAATTCCTATGTTCCAGCTTGAACCCATTTCCCTTTGTCCTATCACTGGTCATTGCTGAGAAGAGCCTGGATCCATCCTCCTAACCCACACACTTAACATATTTATAAACGTTAACGAGGTCATCCCTCAGTCTCCTCTTCTCCGAGCTATAAAGACCCAGCTCCCACAGCCTGTCCTCATAAGGAAGGTGTTCCACTCCCTTAATCATCTTGGTGGCCCTGCGCTGGACTCTTTCAGAGAGTCCTATGTCCTTCTTGAACTGCGGGTCCCAGAATTGTCCTTGTTCTTCATGGCCAGATTTAATTGGTCAGGACTTTAGCTTTCCTAATCTGATTCCTGGTGGCTTAGACAGTTTCTCTATATTCCTTTGGGGTTACCTGCCCCTGCTTCCACCCTTTATAGCTTCCTTATTTTGTTTGAGTTTGCCCAGGAGATCATTGGTATAGATCTTCTCAGACATACTCAGAAAAAAAAATGCAAGATGAATCCTAACATCTTAGATATGGAGAGTATTTCTCCCTCAGGTAGCCTGGTGTTCAGAGTACTATTTGTAATTAGTGTAAATTATGCCAATTTTTAGCATTGCAGATAGAAGAATATTTCATTAGTAAGGATTTTTTTTCTGTCGCTGCTCTAGAAAGCATCCTTCCTTAATGAATGCTTATTCACAAGTTTTGTGTGTAGTTCCCATGACTTGAGCTCCAGCTTGCTCTCTTTGTTTACCAGTGAGCACCATCTGAAAATTTATCCAGCACAGAAAGACATCTTGTGACTAAACAGCTTTCTGAAGTAAACATTTCATTAACCTTTCTAAATTGAACAGTTTCTCCCAAGAAAGAAAGTATGTTTCAGATAAAAGAACAGCAAAGCAAGGTACATGTTCAAAAGAGCTTTCGTATTAGCTGGCAGATATCAATAGTGCAAAAAGCTAAGAGATATAGAGGTAGGTAATTACATACAAAAAAAAATCCACCTTTGTTTGCTAGCATCCCAATCATAGCCAAACCCCACTAAGTAAACAACCAGCAGGAAGCAACTTTTTATTTTTAGATAAAAGCATTCTACATCTAAGCTACAGTTGTGCTTCTCACACACCCATTCACTACAAAGATAGGAATATGTTCTCAGAGCAGGAGATTCTTCATGTGTAGACGAGCCCTTTAGTACCTGACTTCAGCAGCCCAGACTTCTTCTCCATTTTCCAGAGTGCTTTGCCACCACCTTGGTCAAGTAAAGAATATGATTGACTCTTTATGCTGAAACTATTCAGTGGTGAAGCTAACTTCAAGACATCCTCTCTCACTAGATCTGCCTTCTAAATGCATGTTAAAATTATTTACTGTCACATCATCTTTGTTTCCTTCTAACAGTTTTATCTCAACTAGCACATTGTTCTTCTGCTTCTTTCAGAAGGGACCAAACAAAATTGGTGACTAGAGAGAGACAATTGAACTCTGAGAACTGAGTGTAGACAAGTCTTTTGCTAGGTGAACAAATGGGAATAGGTTTCCAAAAATCTTATAAGAATCTCAGTCACTGTAGATAAAATATTTTCAGTCATGAGTATGACTTCTTTTCTAAAACTCCTTCAGAATTAAAATCAGGGTTTTAAGCCAACTTTTTTTGTTCCCCCCACTGGACTTTTGCAGGATGAAACATCAACTTTATAGTATAAAATACTGCAAACAATCTTTAAACTCATTTGTCTCAGTTTTTTATCTCTTAATTTTTTCTTTGTATTAAGAAATAAAATACTCTGACCAGTGAGTTTCATAGGTTAGCATGAGTCGCTGCCCACTTGCAAAGCAATAAATCTGGTAGCAATAAAAGAGTACAGTGCCTAATGGCAGTTGGAGTATCCAGTGGCATGGGCAAGAACAGTAGTCATATCAGTGGTATCCATCTTCATTGTCTTGAACCTTGGAGTTGCTCCCATTATTTATTAATATCTTGAATTGACATTGAAGAAGACATGAAGCTACACCATAGTAAACTAACAATAGTGGATAGGCAGGAAGGAAAACAGTTTTAAGAAATTTGAAGGTGAGTGAAAGATACTTGAAATAATTTCAACAAAGAACACCTACAATGGAGTTTCAAAGAGCTGCTGCTACAGTCCAGGCTATTGGCAGATTAAATTATTACACAAGATTCATTTTCAATACTCTAGATAGTTTGAGGGAATTAAAAGGCATTTAAAATCAAACTAAACACAAAGAACTGGTGAAACAAAAGAAATCTTATAGCAAAGGTTATTACTTCAGGAACTATTTCTGTCCACTGTCCTTCCTATTTTCTTTCTAATCTACACCAGAGCCTTAGTGGTGAAATATTCAGAAGTGCCCAGCCCCACTGAAATCCAATTTCTTTTTCTATTTTTAAAAATAAAGGTCTTGAGTCAAACCATGATATATTATGTAATGAATCTACAACAGGAAGAGTTGTATAATATTGCCAGCTAGTGGTCACTTGACTTCAGAGCACAATAACTCAATTCTAGCACAGTTTTAATATTTTTGAAATGTAATAAAACCTTTTATAGTTGTAATTTAAGAAGATGAAAAATAAATTGCAGGCATATTTCAGTAGCTTAGCTATGAAAACCTAAAAACCTGCCTGAAGGTAATGTTTACTTCATTACTATGTTAGTCCTGCATTAAAGTTTAGTTTTCCTATTCAAGAGCACTTGGATAACCTTAAGATCATAACAGCAATGGTTCCCACAGTGCAGAAAGCTGTATTATAGCTTAATTCATGTTTAATTTTACTGTCTGTGCCATCACTTTACATATTGTTGCTGTTAAACAGTTTTTATCAATTAAAAGTGAATTGTCACACAGGCACAGATGTCAGCAAAACAAACATGAAATAGATACTATAGGGGCAAGGAAAATGGATTTATAGTAAGGCATGCATTATAATAAATACAATTATGATATCTATGATGCATCTTTCTGAATTCTCTCTTTAATCTAAGGTCTATCTTCAAACAGCCTGTTTTGTGAAGCAGGGTATAAAGGAACGTGAACATCAGGTAATGCAAAATACATGGTAAGAGAGAGTAAAGGAATGGAAAGAATGGAATCTAAGGTATATGTCATGTCCTGCAAAAACATATACACTTAACTCTATTTCTATAGATAGCTTCCCTGGCTAAGCTACCTTTGTAAAAATTCAGTCCATCAGCATTTGCATGTCAGGATGTAAAAGTTGGGGTGTAGAATATACATTTTGGAAGCAGACATTTCTTACAGATGCACATAAGAACTACAGAATGTGGAATAAATTATATAAGAAATTGCAACTAATACAGAATTTTAAAGGCAAGCCTGTGATGATATAGATATTTATCGCCAAATAGTTTCTATTGAAGCACTGTAGGTATTAGTACTATTTCTAAATGCTAAAGGGTCAATATATGCCATCATTTGCAAGCAGTTCTAAACTTGTTCTGTTCACACATGGATGAACTGGGTTTGGGAGTTACCATCATCTAGGAAACTGCAACTGTTAATTTGTCTCACCCTGCAGCCAGATTTATTGTGTGGGCTCCATTTCTGAGCTAGCTGTGGTCATGTTTTGGGACCCAGCTGGCTCACAGTGGGAACACACCAAGCTCATATCAGCAGGGTGCACCAGCAAGATTAACCTGTCTTTTCCTGTAAAGGAGCAGGTGAACATATCCTAAAAAGCCAATCTGTTTAAGGTCCTTCCAACCTCAGGACATCAGTCTGCAAAGATTTACATATGCATTTAATTTTATTCTGACTTCAGCAGGACTACTCAGCATGGATTAATACATGCATAGTAAGCATATTTGCAAATGGTTCTGATAACCAGGATAAGTACAAGGTGAAAACTGAGATACTGAGAGCCAAGTGTACAGCTGTCTGAAAAAATTGTGCTTCCAATAAAATATGAGGAGTATCCCTAGAGGAAGAGATCTGTCAATAAAGGCACAGAACTACTATTGAGTACAGAATATCTCTTCTATCCTTCAAAATTATCCATTACTTGTGATGGAAGCTCTAATTTAGGAGGTGCCTTTAAAAAGACGATTGAGGACTGCTTTCACCTTTTACCCTCTTATAGCTATTAGAGTAGCCAAAGGAAAATTTGTTCCCTTCAGGCTGCATCTACCTGAATTTGTGACTTGATTCAGAGCAGTTTTGAAGTTCTTCCCTTAATTGTCTCTACATAACAGTCTCTTTTCTCAGAGTCATTTTCCTGTACACTGAACAGATTCCTTGTTCCAGCCCTCTCTCACAAGATTGTCCAATTAAGTCTTCAACTTTTTTTGCCTTTAGCTCTCTCCAGATCACATGTATGATGGGGAAATTTGGCCATGGAGATCAAGCTGGATGTAGTTCAGAGTGAAATCCCCTGAACCACCACAAGTCCAGGTCCAGCCTCCAACTACTGATCCCTTTCTATTGTGCCAAATTATCTCTTAATGTAGATGTAACAACAGATTGAGTAAAGAACACAAAGCCAAATTCCTGTTGAATTGTTAGTTACCACTGACAGAATCTAGATCTTCAAACACATGCAAACATTGTTCATTAGCAGATTATTTAGTTAGTCTCAGTATCAGGAGCTGTGAAGTGCAGCTGTAAGCCTCCCAAGGCACAAGCATATGTTGCTGCCAAACAGTAAAGTTAATAGTTCTAGACAGGCCATTGCCATCCCAGCAAGTGCCCAGAAATGACTGAGGTTTTGCTAATCATAACAGTGCAATACGGAGCTCATTTCATCCAAGTTCTTTCATTCTCCTTAAATGTTAAAAGCGAAAGCATCCAGCTTCTGGGAAATGCCTGTTTTGGGTTTGTGTTTTCAGGCACCCACATCAGTGCCTCACATACGTTCTCCAGCCCAAGGCTTCTCTGTAGCTCCAGCTTCCCTCTTGGGTCACGCATGGTGACCTCAGTCTTGCTGTGATTTATCTGTATGCCTCACATTTTCATCACCTTCTTTCAATAACAGGAAGGTGGGGTTTAGTTGTGGGGTTTTTTATTTGTTTGTTTGCTTGCTAAAAGATGTTGGCACTGTTTCTCTAACCAAATTGGCAGTTGACTCACCAGGCAGATTGTGGAAAAGTGCTTTCAGATCAAGTCCAGATCATTCCAGATCCAGCGCTGTCCACAATTCGACAAAGACTAGCCCATTTGTCACCTCTTGGATCACTCTGTGCTGTACTACCACTGGCCAATTTTCACACTGTTTTATATAAACCCTCTACAGCCTTCAGTTTCTCCAACACAAAAATTTTTAAATGCCAAAAGCTTATTGGTCTCAGATTCCAGTTTTCACCTTCTGTCCCACATAATCAAATATCTACTCAGGAACTTATTTTCCTTCTTTTAGCACCAAGTGTCAGCACATTTTTTCTTTCTTTTTGTATAGTTAGAGCATTTCTTAATGTAGGATACACTTCTGCACAGAGAACAGCATACCTATGTTTTCTGTAATGCAGTTGCACAGTTAGCTTACCTGCCTGAGATAATGGGAAGACACTAAAACCAAACCATTTTAGAACAAGCATTGCCACCAAAGAAATTATCCTTCTTGCTTGGTGGCACCACCTGCTGCTGTGGATACAGAGCAAAGCACTCTCCAGCCACTACCCACTCTAATAAAATGCTGTTAGTCACAGCAGGGCTTTTAACTCGCTCCTCTATTTGTCGGAAGTTAGTGTAGAAAAATTCATTGCAAAACATTACATTAAAGGAAGGTGATTTCATTTAACAAGAGTATCTCAGATAGGCTCTGCATATGTTTAGTTGCATACTAACAAGCACCAAGTCATGCAACGGAACAGCAGCCAGGACCACTTGGGCACGACAGGAGGACAGGAAACAGTGTCTACCACACATCTGGATTTTCCTTTGTCTCACTATGACACACTGCTGAGGGCAGGAGATGTTTATAATCCTTTAGCTTGGATGCTGTTTTGGACCTTTCACCTCTGTAACTTGTCTCACCCTTTGTAAATGCTGAGCAAAATGACTGAGACACTTGAGTCTTCTGTCTTCCTATATGTCTGGTTTATGGCCCCAGACCATTCACATGGATGTCATAAGATTTAAGGATTTTTCTTCTTGCTATCAAGTCAGGTTTTTATTTCTTGCTATTAAGTCATATGAATGAAACTATGTACAGCATTCTGAGGCATTTACTACATACCCTTTTTCACCTCTTTCTAAAACTTGAACACAGTCTTCCTTCACACTTCAATCATATCAGTCTTAATATTTATGTACAAATGTCTATACATATTTTAGACTAATTATCTTTGTTTCCTTTTAATTTTCAGTAATTTAGCTATATAACCCCACAGAAGCACAGCTCCTCAGTGTCTGACTCCTTTTATTCACAAGTTTAAACAACAGCTGACTCTCACCAAATGTATCCTGCTATTTCCCAACTTCAATTATAAAACAAGAATGTTAAATCTGCTTTTTCAAATATATTTCTATGGAACAGAAGATGATTATTTTTGAAAGATTTTCTTTTTTGTTCAGTTTAGTAAAATCCAAACTAATCTCTACAGAAACAAAGGACAACTACTCAAGGTCATGAACATTTTTGTGAGATGTAAACAGAGTATTTAAGAGTAGGTGAGGATTTTATGTCCATCCACAGAAAACATTAATGGAAGTGATCTCAGATTTCACAACTGGCACTTTCAAAGAGATGAACACAACAAGGACTATTCACTCCCTCAGTCTGTTCTTTATCAGAGATTGCCTTATATATTAGAAAAAATATTTGCATCCAGTTGATACAGACCTTCATGGTCATAGAATCATAGAATCATAGAATGATTAGGGTTGGAAGGGACTTCCAGAGGTCATCCAGTCCAACCCACCTGCAAGAAACAGGGACACCCCCAACTAGATCAGGTTGCTCAGGGCCTCATCCTACCTGGCCTTGAACGTCTCCAGGGGTGGGGCATCCACCACCTCTCTGGGCAACCTGTTCCAGTGCTCCACCACTCTTACAGTAAAGAACTTTTTTCTAATATCCAATCTAAATCTCCCTCCTTTTATTTTTAAAACCATTACCCCTTGTCCTGTCACAACAGGCCCTACTGAACAGCCTCTCCCCATCTTTCTTGTAGGCCCCCTTGAGATACTGGAAGACTGCTATAAGGTCTCCCCAGAACCTCCTCTTCTCCAGGCTGAACAGCCCCAACTCTCTCAGCCTGTCCTCATAAGAAAGGTGTTCCAGCCCCCTTATCATCTTTGTGGCCCTCCTCTGGACCCTCTCCAACTGGTCCATGTCCTTCTTATGTTGGGGGTTCCAGAACTGGACACAGTACTCCAGGTGGGGTCTCATGAGGGTAGAGTAGAGGGGGAGAATCACCTCCCTCGACCTGCTGGTCACGCTTCTTTTGATGTAGCCCAGGATGCAGTTGGCCTTCTGGGCAACCTTTAAGTTGCCCAGTTGTTGGTCCTTTAAGTTGAAGGGTAATGTCAGATATAGTTTTTAGATACTTCAATAGCTTTGAAAAAAAAGGCATTGCCTTTTTGAAATAGCTGGCAAGAAAGCCTTAGACTAACATCTAAAAAGGAAGTGTGATATTTTACTTCAGCCTTTGAAGGTCAGTGCCTTAATGTGCATTCTAACTCAAAATCAAACAAACTACATTTTGTGGGTGGATGTATTACTTCCTCAGCTAAGAATTTCTCCTATTGTGGGAAATTCTCAGCTTAGCTGCATCAACATCTGAATAACTGGGCTTTAGATAGGAAAGCCCGTGCTCTTGGCAAGGCATGTGTGTTTTGATGAATGTGCAAAACTGGAGGTCATAGATAGGAGCTGGAGTATGAGAGCCAAAAGAGATGTTTTGAGAATTTAATTGGCTTCTGAAAAAAATCCAGTACTGCTTAATGGAAACAAGGGCAGGCGGCTATGTAGTGGGCTTTCTCAAGAGATGAACAGTAAAAGAGACACCTTGTGGAAGGAAGCAGCGCAGAAGCAAAACAGGAAGGAAGAAGAGAGAAGGCATGAAAGATGAACATGGATAATGGATAACAATATGGATGTATAAACGAAGTAAAGGTTCTCCTGAACTTATCTTGGTGTGCTGAGCTCTTTTCCAATCACTGATACCCCTTGCATCTCCAACATCCTATGACTTATTCCGCTTAGGAATAAAGTGTTACAATCCTTTTACAAAGATATCTACACCTTAAAGCACAATGAAATTAAAGAAACAATGATGTGAAGGCTAAATCTCTAACAGCGAAAGTCAAGATTTCCTGATATTTTACTAATAACACAGAGTGTTCTAGAGAGCCAAAACTAGCAGTGTCAGGTGCTCCCAGTCCCTTATTAATTTAGATTAATCTTCTGAACATTGGCTAGTAAAGAACAGTCCAGTCAAGGCTGAAGTGACCAGCACATCCAATGTTCTAAATAGCACTGCTGTTTAATCCCTTCCTTGGATTTTTAGATCTCTTTTATGTAGGACAGAAAGGACACAAAAAGGCATTAAATTAGTATTCCCCTGATAGCAAGCATCTGAACTCTCTGATTAAACATGCTTATTTGTTGCTAAACATCACCATATACCTGCCTACTAGAAATCTTTTCAGAAATTGCAGTCAGAAATAGGGTAAGAATTGTCATCTCAGGGGAAAAATTACTGGAGCATGAATGTTCTGATTTTGGTTGGGATAGAGTTACATTTCTATTTAGTAGCTGGTACAGTGCTGTGTTTTGGACAGGACAGCTGACCCAAACTGGCCAAAGGGTTATTCCATGCTATATGATGCCATGCTCAATATATAAACCAGGGGAAGCTGGCTGGGGAGCAGTGATTGGTACTCAGAG
The DNA here is from genome assembly GCA_013399135.1 of Heliornis fulica. Classification (NCBI taxonomy): domain Eukaryota; kingdom Metazoa; phylum Chordata; class Aves; order Gruiformes; family Heliornithidae; genus Heliornis; species Heliornis fulica. The sequence goes on along the minus strand of VXBZ01010374.1, from coordinate 3,559 downwards.
ATGGACTGAGCACTGATCAGCAGGTGATGAGTAATTGCACTGTGCATCACTGGGTTTTTACATTGCTGCTGGTGTAGTTATCATTATCATGATATGCCATCATCAATAAGAAGTATCCAATATCTGAGAATGAGCCATCAGAGACATGGATTATTATCACAGAATCATAGAATAGCTGGAGTTGGAAGGGAATTCCAGAGGTCATCCAGTCCAACCCACCTGCAAGAAACAGGGACACCCCCAACTAGATCAGGTTGCTCAGGGCCTCATCCTACCTGGCCTTGAACGTCTCCAGGGGTGGGGCATCCACCACCTCTCTGGGCAACCTGTTCCAGTACTCCACCACTCTCACAGTAAAGAACTTTTTTCTAATATCCAATCTAAATCTCCCTCCCTCTATTTTAAAACCATTACCCCTTGTTCTATCACAACAGGCCCTACTAAACAGCCTCTCCCCATCTTTCTTGTAGGCCCCCTTGAGGCACTGGAAGACCGCTATAAGGTCTCCCTGGAGCCTCCTCTTCTCCAGGTTGAACAGCCCGAACTCTCTCAACCTGTCCTCGTAGGAAAGGTGCTCCAGCCCTCTTATCATCTTTGTGGCCCTATTATGACATAGACAACACACCCAAAGACCCATATTAAGTGCAATGTACAAAACCCGTGTGGTGGAAGTTTGTAATATTCAGCAATAATGGACCCAAAATTGTGAAGAAGCACCAATAGTGGATAAAATGGAAATCTCTTACTTTGTCTTGGCTCTGGAGAACCTGTGCTGTTAAGTCCAGCAACTCAAGGAGAATATGCCCTATTACCCAACTGTATGGATCAGTATCTCAGATATTAGGAAAAAGTCTTCCTCTGCTGATGAGAAAGGATACAGAGGATCTGCAGGCCTCTAGACTGCAACTGAAAAAAAAAAAAAAAACCCAAAAAACTAAAAAAAGATACTGGCAAGTTAGGAAAGTGTTTGACCAGCTTTGGAGGTGATTGGTAGTGAAGCACAATACTTCTTGGCACCCTGACTGCCAGTGCTGGCGTTCAAAGGGAGGGTCCTCTCTACACATCATGCCACTGATGTTACATGGAGTAAGTGGGTCATATTCATCACACAGCAAGATCCAGCAAGAAATCCCAATTGCCCTGGAGTTGCCTTGCACCTTGTAAGGAACAACCACATGTATCAGTACAGGCTGATGACCTGCTGGAGAGGAGCTCTGCAGGGAGGGACCTTGGGGTCCTGGTGGATGACAAGTTGGCCATGAGCCAGCAGCATGCCCTGGTGGTCAAGAAGGTCAATGCGATCCTGGGGCACATTAAGAGGAGCGTAGCCAATAGGTTGAAGGAGGTGATCCTCC
>VXBZ01010369.1:14814-26648 GCA_013399135.1 Heliornis fulica | reverse complement strand
AGCCCCAGCAGCAGGTACCTTGTGCTTGGTGCCAGCAGCAACGCTTTGGCATGGAAGGAGGGGTCATCCCTTCCGACTCAGACAGGTTCAGTGTCCCTGGCTCTGTCCTGCTCACAGATGGTTGCAGGTAAGGCTGCAGCAGCCGCAGCGCTGGGGCTTTGCGGGGGGTCCAGGCCGCTCACCCCATCTGCAGCAACCAAGGCCTCAGGGGCCGAGTACCGGGTAGAGAACACACCCTGGAGCCTCTCACTCTAAATATAACCATCCTCCAAACTACCCTTTGGATCCTATTAATTATTCATTATTTTTTTGCCTTTTCATTTTGGAGCTCGACACTCGGCGTGAATCCGCTGCAGTCACGTGACGGGGCGCAAACCGTGGTGCGAGCAGATCCCCAGCGCCGCGCTCCAGCGCCCTTCGCCCTCCCCACTGTGCTGCAGGTGCTCTAAACTCGTGATTTGATGGGGAGAAGCTTCCCTCAGCAGAACATTGCTGACTTCATGCTGCCTGGTGGAACGGAGCAGGTTTCTAGTGAATATTCCTTCCTCGGCTCGCGGCCGCTTCTCGCCGCCCCGCTCAGCAGCCAGACCTGGGGGGGTTTGTAAAGCTGTGGAAAATTCATGTAGTGCTTTCTGCTGAGTGCCTCGTGTGTAAGGAGAAATTGATTTTTTTTTAAGTGTTTTTCAAGCTGGGAGAGCTTCAGGGTTTCAAACTTGCCTGACAAACACGGCTCAAGATGTTGTTCGATCCGTGATACCCGTGAAAACATCAGCTCCCTCAGACGCTCCTCAGGTTTCTTCTCCAGATCCTTCCCCAGCTCCATCACCCTCCTCTGGAGCCGCTCCAGGACCTCCACCACGTCCTTCTTGGAGTGAGGGGCCCAGAGCTGAACGCAGCACTTGAGGTGCAGCCTCACCAGTGCCCAGTCCAGGGGCACAACCCCCTCCCCAGCCCTGCTGGTCAGGCTGGTTCTGACCCAAGCCAGGATGCCACTGGCCTCCTTGGCCACCTGGGCACCTGCTGGCTCATGTTCAGTTGGCATCAGTCAACCCCTCCAGGTCCTTCTCTGCCTGACAGCTCTCCAGCCACTCTGCCCCAAGCCTCGAACCCTGCACAGGGTGTTGTGTCCCATCCCCATGCAGTGCTTAACAGGGTATGGAGGTGGATGATGGTCTCTTCTGCCCAGGGGACAGGACAAGGGGAATGGCCTCAAGCTGCACCAGGGCAGGTTCAGATGAGATGTCACAAGAAATTCTTCCCCCAAAGAGCTGTGGGGGTGTGGGACAGGCTGCCCAGGGAGGGGGTGGAGTCCCCACCCCTGGGTGTATTGACCAGATGGGAGATGAGGTGCTCAGAGAGATGGGTCAGGAGAGGACAGGGATGGTTGGACTTTTTGATCTCAATGATCTTTTCCAGCCTTGTCATTCTGTGATCCTGTCTTCCCACTCCAAGTGTGTTGGTGGGTATGGATTACCCACGTGAGCGTGGCCCCACCAGCCTCTAGAAGGTAACTAATATTCCGTGGGTGCTGTGGTTCAGGCACCTCGCTCCGAGAGAAGAGGCTCCTGCAGCAGGTTGCTCTCATGTTGTAATTAATTCATCAGCAGAACTCACTGGAATTAGAGCTCTGTTCTGAGCGAGGCTTCTAATTGAGACTAAATGGCTCATTAGCGTTGAACAGATCAACCTGAGAACATCAGTAAACACAAACAAAGTAATTAATGACTTTCAGGTAGTGTAACACGCTGCTCCTGGTGCTGTGATGACTCCTCATGGAGGTGGAGGTGGGATTGGCCCAGGCATGGGTGGGAACAGCTGGGTTTTGGTGTGGAGCTCTGAGGTGACTCCCTGGGTGTTGGATGGCACCGAGGTGATGCCCAGAGCTGGGGTGAGGTGCCCATCATCCTCCCTGGGTGCCTAAAACAGCATAAACCGAGCAGTGGTGGCTGATGTCTGCAAAGTTATGAATATTAATTGTGAGTCTGCTGGTGATAACAGGGGGAGGGGTGGGAGTCTGTGGGGGTGAGCCCAGAGCAGTGGGATGAAGCAGAGCGTTGGGCTTCCCCTGTGCTGCGTGGGGAGATGCTGTCGCTCGGGGTCGGCGCTGTACGCGCTCTGTGAGGCTCATATATACGTCAGGTTGTATGTGAGGGGTCTTGAGCAAAGCAGCAGCAGCCCAGCAGGCAGACCCTGCCTGGACATCTCAGGAGCATGGAATCTTTCTGAGAGAAAACACATGGAATGGGTTTTCTTATGTTGGTGCACAGACAAGTGAGTAATAGAAGAAAAAAGAAGGGAAAAAAGGACTTTTATGGGTTTGGCAAAGCAGAAGGAGAAGTGTGCTCAGGAGAGCATCTGATCATGTGCTCCAGCCAGAAGCTGGGGCTTTTGAGATGTAGCTGGACTTGTCTTAGGAGGTGATTAAAGTTAACACTTTGCATTGGTGCAAATTAAACTGCTTGTTTTAAATGTACAAGAGAAAAGGGCTGACGTTGCAGATCAAGGTCCTTCAGGGACCTGCAGACCCTGGCAGTGGGCACTGGCAGCAGGGAAGGGACATCCTTGAGTCCCTTCCTAGAGAAGGGGTCACCTTTGGCACCTCTGAGTGGGAAAAGGAAGTTTTTTAACCCAGGGGGTGCCCTGAACCCCCCCAACCCTGCAGCAGTGGCCCCTCAGCTCTTTATCTTCCCCCACTTTGCACTTGCAGAGCGGGATTTCCCTCAGGAGCTGCAGACAGGAGCTGTGTTGGCTGGGCTTGTGCTTGTGGCCCATCATGACCTCTCCTGGCCTTCAGGCCATGGATTGGGCCTTGCTTTTGTGGTCATGTCTGCTTTGCAGGACAGGGAATCCACCAGCAAGCTGCCCTGATGTGCAGCCCCGGCTTTGCTTGCCCAGAGGCACCTGCAGTGTTCAGCGCCCGCAGGCACACGGGTCACAGATTTGGATTTTGGGGTTGGAACTGAAGGGAAAACTTCTGTAGAAAGGAAATCTGTGGAATCTTCTAGGCTGGAAAAGATCTTTAAGATCCTTATCACAAATTTGCATATGGGAAGCGTAATTTTACTGATTAACCTTGAATTTCTTAATGATGTATCAAGAGGGAGAAGTTGGGGCGGGGGGTGACGGGGAGTTTTCTGTAGGGTGCTCCATGGTGGTGGTGATTTTTTGGATACTCATCGGTGAACTGAATGCTTTCCAGCAGCCTCTCCTCCTCCTCCTCCGTTGCCCTTGCCCATCCATCTCCCTCTCTGCCCTCCTCCTCCATCTCACCCTTGCCCACACAGCAAAACCACCACACCAACTTCCCTTGGTGGTGTGTCAGCACCCAGCCCGAGGGTTCAACCAGTTCCACCAGCATATTTTGGGGGGAAATCAGCAAATCTTCCAGTTGGGAAAACTGTTTTGCTCTGAAATGCTTGTTAGGCTTGAAATGTGGCTGAGAGGCTGTCCCTGTGCTCTCCTGTAGTTATTTTCCTCGTTGGCTAAAAGCACCCAAGTGCTGGGGAGTGCTGAATGCTGCTCTTGAACCTGAAGGGGTCTGTTGTGGTGATTGCAGTCTAAACACCTCAAAGCATTTCAGGTTGTCTCCTTTGGCCTCATCCTGTACAGAGGTGCAGAGGCACCTCTGCACCCCGAGTCTTTTCCTGGATGAAGAGCAGCACGGTGCAGTCAGGGCTTGGCAGGGGAAAAGCCATACAAAAATCACATGGAAACATCCAAAATACCAACTTGCTTTTGAAATTTTCAGATAGAAAAGAGATAATTAAAACACCGAGAAAAAGGACCCAGATATAAAAATTGTTAAACCAGCCTGGTGGGGGAGTGTGCAGGGAAGGGGGTTTGCAGATAAAACTGGCAGCTCCCCGGAGGCACATGGGTGTTTGTAGAGCCCAGCTTTGACTTGTGGCTTGTCTATTTTCCTGGGGTGCACGTGGGAATGACAGGTCCACTGCATGACATGACATTGGAATGGGGACAGTCACTAATTAACCTTCTCTGGCTGCTGTAATCGTCTCGCTCCTGTGCACCCCGCAGGAAGTTATTTTCTGCTGTATTATCTTCATGGTGCTTCGTGTATAAACGGGAATGGAAGATGGGCCCATATGGAGAAACCAGGGTTCAGTGACCCTGACCAAGCCTTACCTGCCTGTCCTGCCTTGGCATCAGGAAATGTTGCTCCTGTGCTGGTTTGGGATTGCTGTTTCAATGCAGGAGAGGTGTCGAGCACCTGGTGCTGCAAATGCACCTGGTGCTGCAAATGCACCCGTGCAGCCTGTGGAGACCAGTCAGATGTATGGCCATGGGGAAGGAAGAGGAGCACTGAATGCACAAAGATGCATTTTTAGGAGTTTGCCCAATGGGAAGGCTGAGTTTAGTAGAGGGGAGCTCGGCAGGTTGGGGTGGTGATGGGAGGATGCTCTGCTCACTGCAGGGAGAGCTGAAATTTCGGCAGGCTGACTGCCACATCTTGAGTTTGTAGAAGGTCCCAGTGCTCACTGGTTATAAGTGGTTAATGGTCCTTTACATCTTCTTTCTGTGTACCATTGAGATGTTGACCCAGAATGTTGACTCAGAAGAAAGCAGCTGCCAAGTGGCCCTTTGTCTCTCCAGGTCCTTCACCCCACACTAACTCCCACAGTGGCTTCTCCAGGAGGATAAAGACATCCAGTTCTGAGCTCCCTGGTACAAACCAGACAGGGATCTCCTGGAGAGAGTCCAGCAGAGGCCACAAGGATGAGAAAGGGCCTTGAGCATCTCCCGTGGGAGGAAAGGCTGAGGGAGCTGGGGCTGTTCAGCCTGGAGAAGACTGAGAGGGATCTCATCCATGTTTTGTGCTCAGACCCTTTTAAAACTGATTTTGGTGGTAAGAAAGCGTGGTGTGGCTTTGTGTAGCCAGCATCCAAGTGATAGTAGCTGCAGAGCTCTGCTCCCTTTCCCCTAAAGAATNTGGATGGGCTCTGGAGGTCCCTTCCAGCCCCAACAGTGCTGTGACTCTGTGAAGTTGTCAGCTCTCTGCTATGGATAAATGCACCTTTCCAGAGGCTTGTGCACTCCCATGGTCCCATGAGCAAGTGGGCACATGGATCTTTGTGCTCAGACCCTTTTAAAACTGATTTTGGTGGTAAGAAAGCGTGGTGTGGCTTTGTGTAGCCAGCATCCAAGTGATAGTAGCTGCAAAGCTCTGCTCCCTTTCCCCTAAGGAAGGGGGGAGTGAAATAGTCCTGTGGTTTTCCCAAAAAATGTGTCTTTTCCATGCTCTCTGCCTTAATGATAACAATCAGTCAGGCCAGGGCTTAGAGACTGGCCTTGGACAGGGACTGGTGGGCTGGAGTTCTGCTGAGCCAGACTTCAGAGCCTGGAAACGCCAGATACTGGGCAACTTATACACCAGATACTGGGCAGCTTCGCTGCTCTTTGTGGGCAGGGACCGCTCAGATGGGAAGAATACAGCCCAGGGATGTCTCACGGTGTGCCTGGGGCTCACTCATGGCTCTTAGGAAAACGAGAGCAATTTCAGTCCTAGTAATTAATGCTAGAAAAGGTCCTTAACAAGTGTTGCCGTTTCAGCATGGTGTTTTAGCCGCATTCCCTACTGGTCAGAGCCTCTGAGCACTGGTGGGCACTGGTATTGAGGACTCACACCTAGGTAAGAGCTTTTTGTACAAGTGAGAACATCGTTTCGCCTCCTCACTAACAGCTGCAAAATGTAACATCTGACTTATCCCCAAAAAGGGAAATGTCCTGATCAAAGGGAGCACAGCAGATTTGTTCAGGCTTGTACCGAGCCCGTGTACGACACGCCGGGGAGGGAGAGAAACCTGGAGTGAACCCTCACTGCCACCTAAAATGCAAATGGTTGTTGGGTTAGATGGGTACCCTGATGCATACTTCAGGTGTTACCAGCAACCCTATCAACAGATTCCTGCAGCAAGATGAGAAACTCGTGGGTTTTAAGGTTTCTCTGGCTAAATTTTGGATTATTTTGAAACCTCAGAGGTGTTACCAGATGTCCATACATAGACTATTTGCCAAACTGAAACTACCCTGGGGAAATGGAGCCTAAGGAACGACTGCATATTTGCAAGGACATTCTGCCTGGCTCTGTGTGTGTTCCCAGTGGGAGCTGCTGGGATTAAAGCACTAAAACCCTGTGGATTTTGGGTGGGCACCTGGCTGGACGTTGGCGAAGCAACTCATCTCTCCCAGCCTTCTCATGGATCGCTTCCAAAGAGCCATGCAAGTCATGTTGCTCTCGTGGCTTTGAATCATAGAATCATAGAATTTTTAAGGCTGGAAATGACCCCTAAGATCATCCAGTCCAACCATTAACCCACCGCCACCAAGTCTACCCTTAGACCATGTCCTCAAGCACCGCATCTCCCCGTCTGTTAAACCCCTCCAGGGATGGGGACTCAACCCCCTCCCTGGGCAGCCTGTCCCAATGCTTGAGGACTCTTTGCTGTCATTTAAGTGTATCTCTTGATGTTCAGAACCAGCACAGATAATTGATGCTGGTGCTTGGGTCCCTGCAGCAACCTGTGAGGCCACTGTCCCGCTGAGGGACGTGCAGCACTATGCTGCAGCACATCTCTTTTTCTAGATATATTGATATATATATCTGTGCTCTATATACATAGGTTGTGGCAAGGTGTGTCTGGTTTTAAGAGGCTTTTAGAGCCCAGAGATTGTCAAGTCCTGCCTGATGCTCGCCTCCCCCAGCACCAACAGAATCAATTCATCCCTTCCCGAGGAAATTCTCGGCGCCTGACGTGTTTGCAAGAAGTGTTTGTCAGCTAAAACCGAGGGCTGCGTGGCAAATGCTATGTTTAGTTCAAGGGATCTTGTGTTAAGCACTGTGCATTAATTTTAAATACATGACAGAAGCTGTACCAGGCTGGGAGATGCCAGGGGTGGGAGCTGTGAATGTTTCAAGTGCAAGACGGGCGCTCTTAGATGCGAGCGAAAGAGCCGGTGTAAACGTACCGTCGGGTTGTATCTGGGTAGCAGCAAGGGACAGGAGTGTCTCTTGGCCCAGGAGGTGGTGTTTAGGGTTTGTCAGGGTTGCCAGGGATATGTATGTTCCCTGTCCTGAAGCGAGAGGTCCTCTGTCCCCTTCTCCCTCTCTTTGGGGCTGTCCCCTGGTTTCCAGCAGCTCAGTAGCCCCGTCACGCCTGGCTCCAGCCCAGAGATACCTCTGGGCTGCGTCGTGGTGCCGGGGCAGTCGGTGATCACCGTGGGTTTCAGATGCTGATGCACCAGGAGGGGACACTAAAGGAGGTGCTCCCTCTTTGGCAGGAGCCCCCCAGTCCCCATGGGGGTCTCCCACCTTGAACTCTTATATTCAAAGCAGTCCCGAGCTCGTTGGGGCCGCAGGGCAGCAGAAGGCACCCTGGTGCAGAGCAGGTTGGTTTGCAGCTTGGTTGCCTTTAAATGATTGCAAGGCAAAGGTGCTGAGCAGGTGAGCACCTCTGTTAGACCAACAGGACTCCAGGGACTTTGTTCCCAAACTGAGCTCCGTGGCACCCTCCATCCTTCTCGTGGTGCAGTTGGTGCCACAGGGCAGATCATTTCAGCCCCACAGCTGGCTGCCAGGTGTGTGGTGTATCGAGTAAATCCCCCAGCCATCCCCTGAGAGCCTTTTCCTGTATGGCACCAGCAGGGATGCTGGGAATGAGGAGCTGGTGCTGCAGCAGGTCTCTCCCTCCATCACTGCAGACAGCAATTAGGAGATGCTCACAACTCCTGGAGCCCAAAATTGCCCCGATGGTGTGGCCGAGTCGTACAGCAAATGGCACATTTCAGCATGAGGAGGAACAGTTTTCCACCCCAGGAACAGTTTTCCACCCCAGGATGGTGGTCTCTAACGTGAAATGCTTCTTCAGGTTTTTTTTTTTCCAGGCCTGCCAAAGCCCTGAAGATTCAAGTGCTCTATTTTGGTGCTGAGCAACATATGGCTGGGTGGGTGTTTGGAGGAGCACGGGACCGCTGAAGGAATCGCGTATTCAGAAGGAAAGGCTGGGCTTTGGGTTTGTTTTTCTTGCCTTGTAATTAAAACATTCTCATTTGAAGAGAATAATTTAAATGTCTTTCCCCACCCCCTCCCTGCCACCCCTGTTCTACCAGGCCACTGGCAGACCTCTGCCATCGGTCCTGAGGCATCTGCTGACCACAGACCGTTTCCTCCTGACTTAACTGCTTCATCCCATGGCTCTTCCCTTGCATCCCCAGTGGGCTCCACATGGAACCACCACGCATCTGGCTGCCCTTAGGAGCCAAACAACCGTTAATCCTGGGCCCCAGCTGCTTCTTTCTTACTGAAAAGCTGAATCTGGAGGTATTCCCTCGCTCAGCACCCAGAGGTGGCGGCCCCTGGCTTTTCTGCGGGTGGGCAGGGAGGGGAGGTGACCCAGGCTAAGGGGAGTTGTGTCTGGTACTGTGGAGGGGGAAGTTATTTTGGCATTAATTAAGGATAACTGATTGCTGCTTGCTTTTCAAATCAAAGCCTGATGTCGTTAGGGCAGGCGTGAGAGAAGACGAGGGTGATGCTGTCGCTCCCCCAGCCGGCACTCGGGCAGGGGATCAGGTCGGGGGTTCAGAGCCAAACCCCGTTGCCTTGGCCACCACACAGGCTGGTGCCACAGCACCTGTGGCACATCACCCTGTGGTGATGGGACTTTGTCCCCTGGGTGTCCAGTGGGGAAGCTTCCATACTTAAAGTAGGTGTTTCGTGGTAAGTGGTCCTGTTTGTTTGGGGCAGTGTCTCCCTCACGGTAGCACTGGAGCACACTAAGCCAAACACTTTTAGATTGCGGTAGTTTGTGGAGCCTGGAGCTGGGAAGGGGACACCTACTACCAAAGGTGTCCCCTTGCCAGCTGCAGCGTCCTCAGCCAGCCAGAATTTCACTGCTGCTTATGCAGCGAGCGGTGACCCGATGGGGCTGAGGAATCATGGAGTCACAGCACTGTCGGGGCTGGAAGAGACCCCCAGAGCCCATCCAGTCCAACCCCCTGCCAGAGCAGGTTCCCNNNAGAGGTTGGGGACATCTGCCTTTGTCTGCCACCCTTCAGATATTGATGAACATGCATGAGATCCCCTCTCAGTCTTCTCTCCAGGCTGAACAGCCCCAGCTCCCTCAGCCTTTCCTCCCAGGGGAGATGCTCCAGGCCCTTCCTCATCCTCCTCGTGGCCTCCACTGGACTCTCTCCAGGAGATCCCTGTCTGGTTTGTCCTGGGGAGCCCAGAACTGGACACAGGACTCCAGGCGAGGCCTGACCAGGGCAGAGCAGAGGGGGAGGGTCACCTCCTTCCACCTGCTCACCACACTCTTCTTAATGCCCCCCAGGATCCCACTGGCCTTCTTGGCCACCAGGGCACACTGCTGGCTCATGGCCAGCCTGTCACCCACCAGGAGATGGAGGAAGGCATCCTCACCTTCCCCACCCTGCCACCAGCCGCTCTGCTCCCCAGCACAGTCTGGCTCTGCAGACCTTCTGCCCCGCTTGGGGAACACGGTCACCCGCGAGCGCCAGGGACGGTATCACCGGCTGCGTTATGGGGACAAAAAAGCGTCCTCGGGGCTGGAGCTCTGGAGAGCTTCCACCACGCTTCATCGGGGCCTGCATGGGCGACTCATGGCCCAGTACCTCTGGGTAGGGATTGCTGGCTCTCTGTGTGAGCATCCTGTAACCATCCCCATCCAACCAGACCCTGTGTGTTGCCTCTCCATGTTTCCATCCCTCTCTCCCCCCTCTGTCCCTTTCCCCCCCGCCTGCTCCCGGCACCGCTCCCGATGCCGCTTAGCAGAGAGCTGCGTGGAGCAGGGAACGAACCGCTTCCAGTTTGGTGCAGTGGCTGCTTATTCAATAACATCCCAGCAGGAGGGAAATGATGCAAAGACAGGAACGTGGCAGATGGCTCTGCAGAAAAAAATCTGCTCAGAGGCAGGAGCTGAAGGGGCTGAAATCAGCCCTGACGCACTGCTCCTGTGACGTAGGTAGAAGGGAGCGGCTCAGAGGCGCTCGGAAGAATATGGGGGTTCTGGGGACAAAGAAGACAAAAAAATAAGGAGATAAGAAAAATCCCAGGCCAGATCCTGGGATGGTACAAGTGTCTGTTTCTGTGTTAAAGGTGTTTGAGGTGGTTTTGCTCAGATAACTGCGCTCCTGGCTCTGATTTAGCAGAAGAGTGGAAAATACCGCTGCAGGCGGAGTGCGGTGGGGGAAGCGCTGAGGGCTGCCCTGCTCTTGTTTTTCCCTGGATTTTGGGGGGTAAGTGGTTAGTTTGGCTGGTGGTGGCCTGTTGCATCCCTTTACATGGGAGCTGTGTTCCTCCGTGCCTTGCTCTTGCCACGCTGGTTTTACCGGCCACAACTTGTGCAGATGATGGGTAAGCTGTGGACCTGGTAGGCATCAAGATGAGCTGTCTGTGAGATGTCAGAAAACAATGTGTTCAGGGGTGGTTAAAAACTGCCCCTGAGAAGAGGGCTGGCTGATAAGAAAAATACCTCGGCTGTCGCCGCTATTTTTGAAGTGTCAAGACAGCTCCTGGGAGAGCGGCACATCTGAGTAAACCGGGAGGTATTTATAGTGCCGGAGCACAAACAGCGTCTCTAAATCGAGAGGCAGAGCAGGAGCCTGGATTTGCTGCTCAGGGCGGTGGGAAATGGACATGTTTAGTGGAAGAGCGATGGCTGAGGCCCGCTGAGACGAGCGCCTTGCGTTGACCGCCCCAGTGGGCTCTGGGCCCGCGGCTGCCCTCTGCGGGCGGGCGCCATTTTGTTAAGGCCTGGCCTCCTCGTGCTGGGGCTGTCTCTGGAGCTCAGTGATAGATAAATGGGGATGGGTACGGTTTCTGTGAGGGCAGATTGATACTTTGTGGAAGTGATGCTCTCGTGGGAGGAATCACAGAATCCCCAGGTTGGAAAAGGCCTTTGAGATCATGGAGTCCAACCATCCCTGTCCTCTCCTGAGCCATCTCCATAATCACCTCATCTCCCATCTGGTCAATACACCCAGGGGTGGGGACTCCACCCCCTCCCTGGGCAGCCTGTCCCAAAATCAACCTCTTTGCCTGTCAGAGCCCCTGAATTCCAGCCATGTGGGTGCTGAGTGGGTGCCCATGGATGTGTGTCCAGGACCCCGCTGTGGACGCCACACCACTTTGCTGGGACCGCAAGCTCATGGGCAATGGCAGGTTCTCCTCATTTTTCCCCCACTTTTTCTTTGACATCCCTTTTGGCTCTTGTGTTTCAGGAAATGACAGATTCTTCTCTCCACCAGAAGGGTTTTCTTAATGAACTCTTACTTTAGAGGTCATCAGGTGTGTTACACTCATTGCTGGCTCCCAGCTCCTAAAGACAATCCAGCTGCAGAAGTCCCGGTGCATTAAAGCTCCCACAAGCCGACAGAAAGTTCTGCTGCACTTCAAACTGTTATCAGCTGAGTAAAAAAAAAAATAACAAAACCCACCCTGAAATTATGACAGGAAAATGGTAGTGCTAAAAATAGCTGTTCCTTCCAAATAGGTGGGAGGTGCTGGAGTTTCAACAGGGCGCTGGTGTCTGCCTGGAGACCCGCGTTGCCGCGTACGCCGCTCGTCCTTCCAACGCTCGTTAGAAAATAACGTGGCGGTGACGGCCAAGAGCATCCTTCACGCTGCTTCATGTTCTGGCTCTGCCCTCCTGTTTCAGCACCTGTTTTCCAGCTTGTTGCAGGACTTGGACATCTCTTGGCATTAGTTGGAGAGGGTCCAGAGGAGGCCACAAAGATGATAAAGGGGCTGGAGCACCTTTCCTACGAGGACAGGCTGAGAGAGTTGGGGCTGTTGAGCCTGG
>VXBZ01010369.1:4250-14769 GCA_013399135.1 Heliornis fulica | reverse complement strand
GGGGGTTGGACTAGATGACCTCTGGGAGTCCCTTCCAACTCTGATCATTCTATGATTCTGTGATGCAGGGGCCAGATGTTAACATCAGGATGTCGCACTCTTACTTAGCTAAACACCATAAACCTGGCTGCTTTCCCCAGATTTTCTTTGCAACCCCGGAAGAAGAGGGATTGATGGTTAATTTTAATTAATTAATTGATTTCCTGCAGCTCCCCTTTTCTCTGTGGTGATGAATCTTCCCATCGTCCTGCGAGGGTGCGGGATGAGTGTGGTACGTTTGCGTATCGTGTCTCCCACCAAACTTTACTCTTGCCTTCGATTGCAAGAGTAAATTAGCTTAATTAGCTTAATTCTGAGTGATGGGTTTACCATGGGTGGATGACTAATTTTTAACACATATTTTCGAGGCTTTACAAGTAAACTGCATGTTTAAGGGAAACAAACACTGTTGAAATCATAATGTTAATGTCTATAAATATGTAAAAGTTGAGTGTCAGGAGGATGGAGCCAGGCTCTTCTCAGGGATGGCCAGTGATAGGACAAGGGGAAATGGATCCAAGCTGGAACACAGAAAGTTCCATCTGAATATAAGGAGGAACTTTTTCCCTGTGAGGGTGACAGATCACTGGAACAGGCTGCCCAGAGAGGTTGTGGAGTCTCCTTCTCTGGAGACATTCAGACCAATCTGGACACGTTCCTGTGTGATCTGATCTAGATGATCCTGCTCGGGCAGGGGGGTTGGATTGGGGGAGCTTTCAAGGTCCCTTCCAACTCCTGACACTCTGGGATTCTATGTGAATGGCACAATGAAGGGAAGAGCCACCCAGCTGCACATGTCTCAGGTCCAGGCATGGCCCTACCTCTTAATAAGTGGGAAAAAAGGAAAAAAATTTGACAAAACATAACCATATGTGTGCATTTTTGCTGGAGAAGTTATCTGTGCTCCCATCCTGGTGGGTCAGATGCCAAGTTCCCCTTGTTGGTGCCGCTGGGTCAAGGCGCTGTTGTGTCACCGCTGTGATGCCAGAGCAGTTACCGCTTTCCCCTCCTGCTTCTGGTAAACCTTCCCTGTGTCCCTGCTGAGCAGGACACGTCCTCCTGTGTCCCTGTGCCCAGCCCTTGGCCAGCAGATCGCAGCCAGAGACGCTAAATGATTTTAAGTGAAATTCCTGGCATTGCCTTGGAGGGAGAACAGAGCCACATATACCCTTTGTTTGCCTAAATTGCTGCTGAAGGCTTTTGTGGGGAGGGGGCTGTTAAAAGCTTATTAGTGCTCTGTGACTTGTCAGCTCTCAGCCAACTTCTGAATAAATCATGAGAGGGACACACAAAGACCAGCACACCGGTGATTTTTTCCAAGGCATTCTGAGTTCTAGACATTGCCTGCATCCAGCCAGCTCCACCTGGGCACTTTAGAAATTGAGAGATAATTTGAGGGTTATTATAGGCTAGAATTAGTCAAAGCACTTATTTATGGATTTTTTTTTGTCCTCTATCTGCCCCCTTATTAGTTTGGGTGCTCTGCATTGTCACCATTCCCTGCCCACTCCGGGAGGGACCATGTACCCAGGTTAAATGTCCAAAGCCAGCGCTAACCCCGGGAACGGCTGGAATTGAGCTCAGGCTTATGGAGCCCAGCGTGGGGATGAAGGCCAGGTTGTCCCCCTGTGTTGTGGTGTGTGTTGCCCATGGCAACCCAGAGCCATCTGTGGGGACGTCACATCCATGGGATGAGACTTTGGACCACACAAGATATTGATGGGTTTGGTGGCAACAACCATTGTCACCGTAGCATCTCTTGGCATCCTCTGCGTAGTGTGACACGTGTTCCCTGGAATGACAGTCCTGAGAGGCAGTTAAATAATTTATACCCTCAGGTTTGTTAGTGAATAACACAAATTGGTTTTAGAGGAAAATTACACACCTGTGATTTTTATCTCTCTAATATTTATCCCTGCAAAATATTTCTCTCTCTGGTGTGCTTAGAAAGGTCTGTGTCAGGACGTGGGGCTGGCAGGACAAGGGGAAATGGGTCCAAACTGGAACACAGAAAGTTCCATCTGAACATAAGGAGGAACTTTTTCACCATGAGGGTGACAGATCACTGGAACAGGCTGCCCAGAGAGGTTGTGGAGTCTCCTTCTCTGGAGACATTCCAGACCCATCTGGACACGTTCCTGTGTGATCTAATCCAGGTGATCCTGCTCAGGCAGGGGGTTGGACTGAGGGATCTTTCGAGGTCCCTTCCAGCTCCTGACATTCTGTGATTCTGTGATTTTCCCTCCTGTCCCCTAAGACATTCCTGGTTGGGAGCAGTATGAAGCTCCTCCTTGGGAATTCTCCTGACCCCAGCAGGAGATGCAGGGGGATGGCTCAGGAGGTGGACACAGCCCCACAGCAAAGCAGCCGTTGGGGACGTACCCTGGGCAGCGGCATCAGCCAAGGGATCTCATGCGGGTGGGGACTCAGGCGCTGGATGGTCCTGAGTGCTGGTCCCCTTCCCCATGCCCTGGCAGCATCGCTGACCCCCACATCCCTTCTTACACCCCCAGGGTGCTTTGCCAGCACCCAGCATTCACAGGAAAGCTTCACTTTCCATTTTTCTGGTGTGAAGGGATTCCCACCCGGCAGCCAGGCCCCTGGCCGGCGGGGCCATCCCGGCATGTTCCCGTGGGACCCTTCTCTCACCCCGGGGGTGCCACTCGCCTTCCCCAGCAGAGCCAAGCCAGCAATCCTGTTTTCTGTGCCCAGAGATTTGCATGTTAAGCAATTTGTTAGCCAGCCATCTGCTTCGAAGGCACCGTGGACCCCATTCCAAACGCGGCTCCCGCCATTCACACGAGGTCTCTCTCGGAAGTCAGGTCTGAAGAAGCACCAGGGGAGAGGTCCAGGCCTTCATGGTGAGGGTCCAGCTAACAACCAGCTGTGGAGGAAAGGGCACAGATGGGAGAAGTGCTCACTCTAATTAGCATTTTTTCTGAAAATCAAGGGTTTTTTCTAAGCCCATTAAGTATGTGGTGGCTTCCACTCCGCTTAGTAAACAGACCTGAGCATGGTGACCGGGGAGGGTGGGCCCTGAGCGGCATCAGCCAGGGTGGGATTGCCCGATCGCAGGGTTTGGGTCCCTTGGCAGCAGTGTGTCATCCAGTGCTATCTCTCTGGCTGCACATCACCAGGGATGCACCCACCCCCCTCAGCACGGCCCTGCTGGTGGTTTCCTCTCCCAGAGGTTCCTTTGATTTCTCCTGACCTGAAGACGTTCTTGGGGGCTAAGCAGGGGGTGTGTTTGCCGGGGCACGAAAACCAAATGTGCCATTTCCAGCTGGCTGTGCTAGGATAAAGCACCAGGGTAATTCTCCTTATGGATTACTACAGATACTGCTTCAAAAAGGACTTAAAAAGAGAAATGGCAGCAGGATTTGTCTGAGAAGCCTCCAGCGATCCAGGGTCATCGTTCCCCTCTGATTTCCAAGGTCAGACGGGTCACCGGGGTGGCCAAGTCGGGGTGCTCAGGCTTTTCTCCACGGTGGGAGGAAGAGGAAGGGCAGTGTTATGTCTCTGAGTCATATTTCTTCTCCCCTGGTGATTTTTGGGAGCTTGGCTCTCAGCCTGGCAGCGATGGATCCGGGAGCAGATTGCTGGTGAAGGCCTTGAAGAGGAATCAAAGCATTTCCCAGGCTGAGCCGGCTGCTCGCTGCTGGGTGGGGACGCGCTGGCGCGGGCCCGTCCGTGCAGGCGATGCCCAGAGCGTGGGGTCTGGTGTTGGATGCCTTCCTCAGGATGAGGAAAATAGGGAATAACTTGGTAATACTTGGAGAACCTGATGAGTTTAATTTTGCATTAATTTAGTACCAGGCTTAGCCATTAGTCCTGTATTTCCCTCTACCAGCAGCACCTTCCAAAGTGTCTGTAATCGTAGATGTTAATGCTTCAGTTTTCCTCCTTCCTCTATTGTTGGCTCCTTTCACCTTGAGGGTGACAATTCACAGAATCACACAGAGTCACAGAACATTAGGAGTTGGAAGAGACATTTGAAAGATCCCCCAGTCCAACCCCCTGCCCGAGCAGGATCACCTAGAGTAGATCACACAGGAACGTGTCCAGATTGGTCTGGAATGTCTCCAGAGAAGGAGACTCCACAACCTCTCTGGGCAGCCTGTTCCAGTGATCTGTCACCCTCACAGGGAAAAAGTTCCTTCTTATATTAAGATGAAACTTCTTATGTTCCAGCTTGGACCCATTGCCCCTTGTCTGGCCATCCCTGAGAAGAGCCTGGCTCCATCCTCCTGACACTCACCCTTGACATATTTATAGACATTAATGAGGTCACCCCTCAGTCTCCTCTTCTCCAAACTGAAGAGCCCCAGCTCCATCAGCCTGTCCTCAGCAGAAAGATGTTCCACTCCCTCCATCACCTTGGTGTCCCTGTGCTGGGCTCTCTCATGGAGTTCTGTGTCCTTCTGGAACTGAGGGGCCCAGAACTGGACACAATACTCCAGGTAGGGTCTCACCAGGGCAGAGTAGAGGCAGATTGAATAGCTGTTGCTGGTAAGTGATAGGCCAGCCACCACCTTCTCTTTTATACACTTAAAATGATAAAATAAGTCTTGCTGACACTTTGTGAAAGGCCCCAAACCCACAAGATGGATGTTCATCCACAAGTGTCCATAACCAGTGACAGTTTTCCTCCCTTGGTCGTTGCAGGGATGACGTGCCAGGCCAGGACATCCTATACCGAGGACGAGGTGCTCTGGGGTCATCGCTTCTTCCCTGTTATCTCCTTGGAAGAGGGGTTCTTCAAAGTCGACTACTCCCAGTTCCACGCAACGTTTGAGGTGCCCACCCCGCCGTACAGCGTGAAGGAGCAGGAGGAGATGCTGCTCATGTCCTCTCCCCTGATAGCGCCCGCTGTCAGCAACAGCAAGGAGAGGAATAACTCGGTGGAGTGCCTGGATGGGCTTGACGAAGTCGGCACAAAACTCCCTTCAAAACTGCAGAAAATCACAGGGAGGGAAGACTTCCCCAAAAAACTCCTCAGGATGAGTTCCACCACCTCGGAGAAGGCCTACAGCATGGGGGATTTACCCATGAAACTCCAGCGGATCAGCTCCGTCCCCGGGAATTCGGAGGAGAAACTGGTCTCTAAAACCACAAAGATGATGTCGGATCCCATCAGCCAGTCGGTGGCCGACCTGCCCCCCAAGCTGCAGAAGCTCTCGGGCGGCGGCCGGATGGAGGGCAACCTCCCCCCCAAACTGAGGAAAATGAATTCCGATCGCTTCACATAACCCGACGGCGCTTCCCGCCCGGCCTTCGCCGCGAGGGCCGCTGCTGGCGAGGGCGGCGCGGCCTGGAAGGCCGGAGAGCCTCCGCCGGCCGGCCGGATGGACGTACATGTGCCGAACTCCCGGTAGGCCGGAGCGTCCCCGCGGTGGCTGTGCCGTGAGTACGAGGCCCGGGCCGGCGGGCGAGCCGCCGTGGGCTGGCATGTAGAATCACCACACGCATGCAATAATAGTGTGCAATTTTTGCATCTAGTTTTATGGCATGACTCCTACCGTATTTATACCGTGTATCCTGGAAACTGGGGGAACGGGCCTTCCTTTCCCCTTGTATTTGTGACGAGGAAGGAGCAGGTGAGACATCGAGTGGGTAATTCCCAGGGTAAGTCAGAACCGGCTTTGGGAATGTTTATTTATTTATTTTACTCCCCCTGATGTGGATCGTGATGTTTTGTTCAACAAAACTACTTATGGTGCATGTCTCTTTTGTTCATTTTTCTTTTTTTCCAAAAAGGGAGGTGTGTTGGTTAATTCCAAACCTGCTCACCTTAAATTAACTGCTGGTTTCTGGTTTGCTTTAGCATTTTCTTGGGGTTTCTTTGCCTGTGTCTGGGCTACAAAAAAAACCCAAATGTGTTTCGTCAGGCATTGTTTAGAGGAGAAAATTGTATCAGTAAGACTAGGCAAAACAATAAAAAAAATGAATGAACTTCACACTTTAGGTACAATCAGTAACAATTTTTTAAAGATCTTTGTGGTTTATAGTTCCTGTGCCAGAGAACCGTTTCAAACAAGCGGGACGTGCCCGGCCTCTCGCGCTGGTAGAGCAGCTGAACATGAAAACAACCCGGTGTCTCCATGAAGCCGAGCAGGAACTTACTCCAGGCTAACACCTGCACCCCAAAGGCAGAGTCATGATTCCCCCTAATCCCTCCATGCCCAGATTCTGCCCCCTCTTGCTTTGGTGGCCCAGTTGGGCCGGTAGCGATGCAGGCAGGTTGTCCCAAGGCACGTGGCTCAGGCGGGCGCTGGCCGCGGGGCCGGCGGCGTCGCTCCTTACTGCTTTCTCTGTGGTGAAAACTGATGTTTGAACATGTTCTCAGCTGAAGTTGACCCTGTGGGTTTTGAAATCGAGTAATAACTTTGTATAAATGTTTGGTTTGATATCCTGCTGTGCTCATGTTTGGGTTTCCTTTTCCAGCTTGTTTTGCTCCGGCGGGGTTGAGTTGGGAGGGTTGGGTGTTGTGAGGGTGTCCCCATCGTCGTGGCGCTGCCCCAGACCCTCCCCACAGTGCTGGAGATCGGCTGTTGCAGCGTCCAGGGCCACCCGTGGTCTGGGCTCTGTGCTCAGGGGCTGGGTCACGATGGTCTTCCAGGGGCTCCTTCTTGGAGGAGAGGGTCTGGGTGAGGTGGGGTGATGGGCGGCACCACCAGAGAGCCTGGTACAAAAGCCACCACCACCACCAGCCAGGAGAAGGTCTGTGTGTGACATCACCTATATGTCAGACCCTCAAGACCACAGCCAGGGTGTCCCCAGGCATGTGTGGGTCAGGCTGTCCAGGCTGTGGCCATGGATGGGCACTTCTGACTCGCGGGCTCCAGACCATCCTCATGGATGCTGGCGCTGGCTACGTAACTGGTAACACTGGCTCTGGTGGTCTTTGAGGAGGAGAAGTGGTGGCATTCTAGCTGTTGGCATGGAATGAGAACTCAAAGTCAGCACTGCTGGAGGGTTGGTCAGCCACCACCAGGGCTCAGTGCTTCTCCTGGGGGTTGTGGTGTAGTGTGACCCATCAGTTGTACACCCAAGGACTCAGCACCAACTTCCAAAGTTTTTTTTCCTGGTTTGTCCTGATTTCTGAGTGGCACTGCATGCTTCTTACCCCCTTGGCTCTACTTCAAGTCTCTGCACAGTCTTGTGGAAGGGGAGGGAGCGTGTTGCTGATCCTGTGCTCCAGATGTGAGCAGATTGCCGACGCGCCAAGGTGACATCTGGACTCCTTTTCCCCTGTCGGCTGACACTTCCTCAGGTTGTCTTGTAAGATACTGCTGATTTTTGTACCACATGTAACTCTTCTACCAGGCCTTGACTGACAGCAAAAAACAGCCATGGTGTCAACAGTAAAACACCACCAAGTCCAGCAGCTTGACCTCTCCTCAGAAACTCCTCTGGTTTATTTGGGATGGATGGGAGACCCCAGCTTCCTTCCTGGGGTGCTGCTGGAGCATGACCCAGCAGACCCACTGCCCTTCTGTGATGGCAGTTTGACTAGATGTGACCAGTGTGGGCCCCTTCCAACTGAAAATACCCTTCCCTTCCCCTGCCCCCAGTTTTGGGGCTCTGGTATGGAAGTGCAGGTCTGAGGTGGGGTCCTCTGGGGTTGCCCTTCATTGCTGAGTTCCCCTGCCATCACCTTTGGGGATGGCTCATGGTCTGGTTGACATGTCTTTGTGGGGACATAAATGTGACATGTCCCCAGCCTTAGCAGTGGAGGTTCACCAGCCGTGTCCAGGGACCACCAGCATCCTCCTTCCCAAAACTGGGGGGAGCCAAAGCCGTGGGGAAGGTGCCAGGTGTCCTGGCAGGGCAGCTGCTCCCTTCCCTGCCCTTGGGAAAGCCAAGGGGGTTTTTCCTTGGGGAAAGCTTGGGTTGAAACTCTGTATGAGACTGAATTAAGTAGGAGCAGTGTGGCTGCTTTAAATTCAGTACAAATTGAATTTAAAATAGGGGGTGGGGAGAAGCTCTGTGGTTGTAAAACATAGCGGGGGTCTGGGCACAACCTGTAGGAGAGATATCTGAGCGTATGTGAAGTGCTTTTATTAAGTTAATGCATAGAAAGTGTTAAATTATGACCAGAAAGTTGGATTTTTTTAAAATCCAAATGTGGACACAGCCTTTCCCAGGCCTGTGGCTTGGGAAACGTGTGTTACATCTGCGGAGCTGCCTCGTAGGCGTCCGCTGGTACCAGGAGCGGAAGCTCCGGCGCAGACGTTTGCGTCCTGGGGGGTGGTTCGTTAATTCTTTGGTTGNCCTGTATAAATGTACAGGTCTGTTGGAGTTACACAGACCACAAACTCTTGTATTCCTGAATACTGCAAGCTCAGTTTTATCTAAAGCTCTATTAAACTTTCAAAACTTGTTCGGTTTAAAGGTGTTTTGTCTTTTGTCCCCTCCGCTCTTTATTACTTGAAGGAACAACTGGGTGTCCTGGTGGTTTGAAGGCCTCTGACTTCGCACTCAGTGTGGGAGAAAGGCAAAGCCTGTGACTGCTCCAGAACACTGTGCTGTGGTTGAGATGCTCTTTTGGGGTCTTTGGGGAGGGTCTGGCTGAGCCCAGGCCCAGAAGGGCCGAGTCGGGGGTCTGAGAGCAAAGAGCCGGCACAGCATGCAGAACGCCAAGGTGCTCCGTACGTCAGGTGATAACTTCCCTGGTGGATTTTTGGACATGCCAACCAGTTACAAAGTGCCATTTCCTTTCTAGCACAGAGTGTGGGCAGCCCTCACTCTCTGCATCGTTACCATCTCCCCCATCCAACCCCAGAATGTCATCAGCAGAGCCCATCAGACCATCACCCCCTTAGAGCAGACCTTCCTCTTTGATGTTCTTTATAAATTGCTCCATTAGTGGCTGGGCATCACTGCTCAGGGTGGGAAAAAATAACTTGTGCTAAAACACTACAAATAATAACAGCCTGTCACAAGACATGTGCCAATAGCTGTGTCTTAACTCCTTCCCCTCAAGCTGCTGCTGAATTAAGGTCACTAGAGCGTGAACGTGGCTCGGTTTTCCTGGTTAACTGCTTACTCTCGGGGTGATTTCCACATTCCCCCCAGTACAACATGACTGGAGTTACCCAGGAATCCCTGTGTGGCTTAGCAGCTGTCCCAGTTCACCAAGGGCATCCCTGGGGGGGGTTTGGAGAAGCTGTCCCACTGCTGCCGGCGCCGGGAGCGCTCCGAAGCGAGGTGTCGGCGCTGGGTGCCACTGAGTCGCAACGAGGAGCCGTGGCAGCCCCGATCCATCATCCTGTCACCAGACACAGAACACATTTGAATTTATTTCCTCAGCCGTGGGTGAGGCACAGGGAGTTGCTGTGCTCCCTTGGAGACAGGAGAATGAAATTGTGGGTAGGTTTGAAATCCAAATGTGGGAAAAAATATCTGCCAGGGCGGAAAGGTGAGAGGAGAAAAATGAAAAAGGAAAGTATCCCTGGCAGAAGGGCTCAGATGTATCCTCATCCTCCCTTGGCTGAGGCTGATGCACAACAGCTCGCAACACAACCAGTCATGCAGTGTCTCCTTGGACTGGATCACCAGCCTGTGCCGTGGGGCTGTGCCCCCCACATCGCCACCCCACGCAGCAGCCCCCCGCGAAGGGGCTGTGCTGAGCGGGTGGAGGTTGGAGGAGCAGGACGAGCACGGCGTGAGGATGGTGATGGCAAACACCCTGGGGTCAGCAGAGGGTCACCTGGGTGTCCAGGCACAGCAGGTAAGATGATAATTACACATAATTACATAGACGGTCCTAAATGTGCCCTGTGGTGTCTCTGTGTCCATTGTGGCAGCTGGTTGTTTGATGATGATGATGTAGCCCCTGTTGCCACTCTCCAACCTTTTCTCTCTCTCTGAAGTCTGTGGGTTCAGATGAGCTCTTGGGGTGCAGCCTTGGGAATCAGGTCTTGGACTCATTCCAGGACAGGCAGCTCGTAGAGATGGGAAAGAGGGAAAAGCGAGGGAGAGCGTGGGCACGGCAGCATCGCTCGCTGGTGGAATAACCTGGAGAGTCTCTTGGCATCCTCCAGCCTTTCCCTGGGAAGGCTCCAGACACTGCTCCCCTAAGTCCCCTTGGAGCCTCCCTGGGTACCAGAAGCCAGATTGACACGTTTCCCAACATGGGGCCAGACATGGAGTCCTGTGCCTGGTGGTGCTGGGGAGGAACACACAGGGGGTCACACCCCACACTGAGTGGGAACTGGCCTCGTGATCTCACACCAGTTGACATTATTGATCAGGCCACACCTCACAGCACAAGTCCTTTCCAAAATGAATCAGCAGTGCTTCCCTTTGGGATGATAAAACAACATATTTTGGTCTTTATAATTAACACATTACAAATTATTTTTTATTTTTTTTATTTATAGTTCATGCAAATTGTGTGTTCAGTTTTAGGCCCCTTGTGTTCAGTTTTGGGCCCCTGTGTTCAGTTTTGGGCCCTCACTTCAAGAAGGATGTTGAG
>VXBZ01010367.1:114227-139088 GCA_013399135.1 Heliornis fulica | reverse complement strand
TAGAAATTTTTCTTACTGCTCTTCATATCTTTTGTCAATTTTAGTTTTAGCCTTTCTCACCTGATCCCTGGCTACTCTCTCAGCCTTTTTGTAGTCCTCCCAGGTAGTCTGATTCCGCTTCCACTCTCTATATGCTTTCCTCTTCACTTTCAGTTGGTCCAGGAGCTCCTTGCTCATCCATGCAGGCTTCCTGGCCTTTTTGACCGACTTGTTCTTCATTGGGATGCATTTCTGCTGAGCTTGGAGTAGGTGCTCTGAGCAAAATCTGAATACCCACCAGTTACTGAGATTTCAAAGCACTTTTATTCCACCTGCATGTAATTTGAAATAAGCAGCATAAATGAGGAAAAAGAAGTCCATAAACCAATCAGCCAGTCACTTCTGCCTGCAGGCATAATCTCGTGTCTCCTTAACATTTGGGAGGCAGGGTGAAGCCTGGCACTACAGAGTAGGCAACAATAAGTGGTACTTTCCCGAAGAAATCTTTTTCTGAAAGATTAGTCTGTTCTGGGGCTGCAAGAAGATAAATGGTTTAAAGCAACTTCCTCAGAAATGCATGTTGCTTGAAACGTTAAACTGTGCTATTTCAACACTTCCAAATTATGTTTATCCAGAGGAAGTCTGGCTCCATCAATACACAGTTTCATTTAAAGATCATTAAGATTTTGTTTCTGTTTTAGCCCAGTATTTTTTTTTTCCCCAGAAGTTTGAGATCTTCTCCTTTCCATTTCAGGATAGGAGAAAAATAAACAGTCTTGTCAGCTGAAGAGGCAAGGAAATATTTTTTGTCCCTCTCTCTTCTGATCTGTCCTGCCCAGTTGCAGTATCTGTGATCACTTGCATCACAACTGAGCCACAGGACATGGCTCTGCAGTTGAGGCCTTTGTAGATGCATGGGCAGCGATATCTGTCGGAAGTGCAACAACATTTTGGGTGGAGGGACAGGAAGTCATCTTGAAAGCAATGAGGACAAAATCTTGTTATGAAAGTCTTTGAAAGGCTGATCCAAAATCCATTGAAGCAGATCTTTTCCCAGTCTCAATTTTGTGTGACTTCTATTTGCTGTTTGCATTTTCCCCTTGACTTTATGAGTTGAAACATTTTACAGTAATTTTACTTTGAAACCTTCCTCCCCAGGCCTTTGTGATTGCCTAGGGAAGGATGGGAAACTATCTTACAGAGCTGGGTGGAGCACCTCAGAGATCCAAGTGAGACCAAATGTGCAGGGTAGCCTCTCCACCAGGCTATGCTTGCCACTTCTCACAAGGTTTATTTCTGTCCACAGCTGACAGCTCGACGTTTGCTTGTTGCTCCCTCTGTCACAAAGCCTGCCTGCCACCCAGATCAAAGAAGCCCACACATGGCAACCTTTGCTGTAGGTGGCCATGCACCCTGCCAGAGCCTCTCCTGCAGGCATCGTTAAGACTCAGCCAGGCTGGGAAGGAAAACCAGAAGTAGGGGCTGGCATGGATTTTATGACATGTTCTACACGCAGATTGCAAATAGTCAAGTCTCACATGTTTTTGAGGGAAATCTCCCCATCCTTTAAAGGCTGCTGACACCTCTCCAAGCCAAAGTTCTTGTGCTTTTAGAAAGACCTCTCACAAAATAACTGAAATACAGCAGACTACATGTGAGCTGAGGCACTGAGATCTTTCTGGGGACTGCAGTATCGGTCTTCCTTGGAGTAAAACACCTTTCATAACTTCTGAAAGGCTGGAGTTGAGAGCAATACACCCTAAGTATCAATAGGAATGACAGGAGGGACAATTTCCAGCCTTTTCCTCTGGGATAAATGCTCTGACGTTTCTAGTAAAGAATATTTAATTTAAACTCTCCCTCTCTGGGATACAGTTTGCTGGAGAGGCAGGCAATACCCCCTCTCTAATGAAAGATGTAAGTAATTGTTAAATGCTGTCTCATCTGTGAGCTCACATGAAAACTGACAGAGTTTCCTCACAAGACCTCTGCTTTACTCCCCCACCCCGCCCCATTTTTAAGAGACTATGAAGTGAGCAAGCAACAGTTCTTCCCCAGCTGTAGAACCACCCTGTCTCACTCAGGTTGCCCCTCTGGGGGAATATAAGTTGCAGTGTAACAGACATGACCTGGATGACAATTACAGCCTGAGCTCCTGATTTCTGCTCACCCACAGCTATCCACAAAGGCTAGTTTGGCCTCAGGAAAGATATTCCTGTGTGTACTGATGAACAGAGATGAATATTTGGCCTGCTCCACAGTGTGTTGACTGGTCCCAGTCCCTCCAGGTTACCTCTGGAGGGATGGTTTAGAAACATCAGCCCATAGGTAGATGAGTAATTTTTCGGCCTACATGTTTTGGATGCTACTTCCCTGTGGCCAGCAGTGGAGGCCAGCCAGGGACAGGGCAAGGCAGCTGCCTGGGCACAGTCTGCAGGTGTGGATGGGGCACCCCAACCTGCAAGGAAGGCACTGTGCCCCATGGTGAGAGGCTGCAGGCTACCCGGCTTGGCCTTTGCCAAGTGCTGCTTGCCAGGCTGTTGTGGTTTAACCTGTCCACCAGTTAAACCAACCATACACATGTTCACTCATTACTCCTCCCACTGGGATAACAACATGACCCTATATGGAGAAAGTTGTTGCTTTGGGTTTTTGTTTTTGTGTTTGTGTTGTTTTGTGGGTTTTTTTTTTGGGTTTTTTTTTTGAGTTATATTTCTTGCTCCCTTCTCACTTCCAGTATAATTGTGTAAGAGAATTTCACTAACTAAAATTGCAGAAAATTCAACCAAATCAGGCATAGTTAGAAGGTTTAGCCTTAAACAATGCTTTACTAAGAAGGCAAAGATATTTACTTATAAAATAAATAAGATAACAAAGCAGCTTAAAAATCTGGACATTTTTCTTATCAGAAAAGCAGTTAAAGACCAGTAAGAGCTCTCATGTGAGGAATGCAGAAAGAAACAGAAGGACAAAAAGAACATATTTCAGTATTTTTTGAACAAAATATTTCAGGTGTTGACACTTAGGATTTTTGTTTTTCTTGGAATCTTCTGAAACCAAAACTACAATAAAAATTGCATCTACATATGCACACACTTTGCTAAAGCTCCCTGTCTGGGAAAGTTTAGATTTCTGTTGATATAAGGAGTATTTTTTGGCCTGAATTTCCCATGTGACTAAGCTGTCCTTTATTTTGATTTAGCCAACTTTTTGGAAATGCTCTCTAGCATGAACAGAATTAACCTGCTAGGCGTGCATGAACACACCAGGGTCTGGGTCAGTGCGCTTGTAAAGGCACCTGTGGAGTCCTGAGAAGGACAAGGCTGTGCCACACAGAGTCAGCATCCCCCAGACAATTGCTTCACCTCCCTCCGTCCGAGGAGCGCAGTGAACACCGAGAATGAGACATGAGTCTTGCTGCTGCTGGCTCTCTCACAAGCTGTGAAACCTGGGACTGAAGCTCCAGGCTTCAGGAGTCCACGCACTTTGAAAAAAACTGTCTTAAAAAACCCCACAGCTCTTCCCACCTTCCCATCTATTCTGTTTTTCTCCTCTCGGTTATCTACCTTACTGGAATCAGCTTGAACAGTGCAGTTTATGAAAAAATAAAAAGTATCCATTGCAGAAACGAAGCTTTTGTTCATGAGCTGGTCAAGGTTTCAGATGCAGCCAGGAGATGTCAGTATACTCCCAAAGAACAAACCTCTGGACGTGGTTTTAACAGTGCAGAAGATAACAGATCTCAGATAAAGAACTCAGATAAAGACCACTTGATTTCCCTTGAGAAACTAGAGTTTGGATGATGTCTTTTACATATGACAACGTTTAAGAGGAGGATCCTTCCTGAAGAATTAGAATTGTTCAATATCCACATGGAAAAGCTACTAGCATGCCTGCACCTGTGTTTTGCTCAAAGTCAGGCACTGGCCGTCCTGTTTCTAAAATATGACAGTTTGCTCCCCTTACGTAGTCCATCTCCTTGAAGGGCTGCAAGTAAAGAGGAACCAGAAGAAGAGCTGAAAATGAGAGTGGGTCTTCACTGAAAATGCTCATGACCTGCAGGTTGCTGGCTCACACCTGTCTCAGATTTTATTGGCTGGATAGTGTTAACATTTGACAAGTGTTTTCTGCTTTTGATTTAATTATCTCCATGCAATTGATTATGAACAGACAGCCCACATCTCCTAAATCTCCACTGCTAACAACACCCTAAACAATTGCATCAAAGAACCTAAGAAGTGATATCACAAAGAACAAGCTGCTCAATTACAGGTAGAGACAATGACAAACCTTATTCATGGCTTAGGTAGTCCTTCAATTCTCTCTCATTCAGGAGAACATACTCTAAGTTGGTAAGATCAAAGGAAACAAACAGGACCTAGTTATTTGCCTAGTCAAACCTGCAAGAGAGCTCTCCTTGGCTTGAATCAGGCACTAGACATCTTTCCATATGTCATTCAATTATGGCATTTATACATCAATGAAAAAGTGAATAATCTCAAAAAACAGGTATTTAAGAGCTTTAGTAACTACCTCAATCTTACTGTGCTCAGCCACACTACTTAGGTCTTTAAGAGTGACTAAACCTCTTTATATTTGAAAGAGGAGAGACAATGCATTCCTGCATAATTTATTGGGAGCCGAATCCTGTTTGGTTTAAAGGTCTTTGTTGCAGTCCATGCTAAGTCAACAGAAATAATCTATGATGTAGAAGAAGAATCTAGGTTTTCTCCTTTTACTTAATTAAGCAAATATTCATGTTTTCACAGAGGTGTACTGTTGGCTTCCATTGGCACTGCAGCATAGTATTTGATCTGTGATAAATCCAGATGCTAAAATGCAACATCTACTGAAATAAATCTGTATCTTTCCTCCACTTCTGCTATGTGTTAGCCAAATAATGAGATCCATTCATTTTGGAAAATATATGCAGATGTATGCTGTATAAATCATTGGTCAGGAGTTCTGAGAGATGGAGGAAGAGATAGGAAACAGCCAGAATGTGGCATCTTTTCTAATTTGCTACCAACTATCTGACACCTTATTCAGTTAATCTGAAAAAATGTCCTTCAGGTCTTAATTTATGGTCACTGTGAAAGCTTTGGATAGCATACTGACATTGTGGCTGAGCATTACTCAGGCAGTGGTTAGAGAAACTTTGTGCAGTTTTGGGAACAAATGGCAAGGTCCAAACATCTTTGAGTAGAACTGAATTATATTAGACTGCTAGTGAGATAGAAAGTCACACCAACCTGTCCTAACCCCCAAGGTGAGCAACTGTGTTTGGCTTGTTCTAGACTGTACTCCCTTTACAAGTCCTTCTCTTGTAAAACTGCTCTGCCAGATGCAAGAGCCTTGTTGTCGACCGATATACCATGATGACTATCAGTGTTCTTTTCTTAATTATACATCTGTACTGCTGTTGTGCTAAAAAAACAGACATCCACGGTGAAATGAAGAAATTAGTGTAGTTTACTTGTGTCACATGGAGGATATTTTACTGTTTCAAAACTTGTGGAATATACATCAGGTTCACAGAAAGCCCTTTGGAAGGAGTTTCACAACAGGATCTGGTTTCAAGAGATGAAATTTCACCTGAAAAATTGAGTTTGCTGATGGAAAGCCCACTGTCATTTCCTCTGTACTGTCAAAGCACATCCTGGGATTCTTAAACATTTAAGTGTTAAACTAACTGTTGGAAGCAATGAGAAGAAGCCTGACATTTCCTGTGTCAATGGGTCCTTTCATATGTCCTATGTGCAAGTTGCTGGGCAAATACAGCATGGTGCTGAAAATGAACTCTCATCTTCCCAAAGATGCTTAGACCATGGAACAGCGCACTAGCCTAGGTGAACAGAGTAGCTAGAGGTGCACAGTGGACTCAGGTCTTACCCTTGAAATACTAGGCAGGAAAGCTATTGGTTATGATTCATTGTCAGTCACAGAAAGTAGATTTTTTTTTCCCAGGGACAATGGTGGATTCTTGCACATGTGGCTAAGAGCCTCAGGCTTCCTTAGACCTTACTGAATCTGGTTTAAAAAAAAAAATTCTTTTTTTTCATCATAACTCTAATTTCTTCCAGCTTTTCTGACTGCATCCCTTTCAGACATTGAAACATCACATCTCCCCCCTCCCACCAACTATGCTCCTCCAACTTACAGCAAATTCAAGTTTCAGTGAAGGCTAAGTTTAATATAAAAACTAAAATCACTTAACACAGAGAAAAGCTTCTTTGAGATCTGAAAATGAGAAAAAGCTCCTCAGTACAAACACTTAAGCATTAGTACTCCTAGTTATTCACTCTTCAGAATGAGAGTTTGGAAGCAGATCTGCCGTATTCCCATCTGTGAAATACAGGCTATGGCATCAGCTATAGACTGAACAGGCTGCTCAGTTCTGGGTGTATTATTGCAGGAAGGCCTGAACATAGCCACTGAAAAAGTGCAATAGAAATTTCCTCTTCAAATATATTTTGTCTAGGAATCTATCTGTTTTCTCCTATTGGACCTTTAGGAATAAAAAGCCCTTATAGAGAAAGCTGGTCAAAGACTTCGTTTAAAGCATTGTGAATTTGATAAATCCAAGGCAGAGAAACTAAATAGGGATTAGAAGCAATTTTTTTTTCAGATAAGAAAACCATCAAGCTTTCCAGAGACTTATTAACTCATGGAATAACTAAAGTGGGAAGGAACCTCTGGTTGCAACCCATGAAGCAGGTCCTGTTCAAACAGATTGCTGTGTGCCTTGTGCAGTCAGAATTTGAGTATTTGTAGGGCAGGAGATCCTGCAACATTTCTAAGGACTTCTTCCAGTGACTGATCTCCTGCATGGTGAAAACCTTTATTTAGCAGGTCAAACAGAAAGATCCTTTTTGCAAATTGTGTCTTTTTGCCTCCTGCACACCACAGAATAGATGGATGTATGGTCTCCCCTTCCCCTCCTCTTCTCCAGGTTGAGCCAGCCTAGCACCCTCTGCCTTCCCTCATATGACCTATCCTTCTGGCAAGGACCTCCTGTGGTCACCAGGTAGAATACATATCTTCTTGCTTATTCTTTATATATTATCACTGTATTTTATTTTTTCATCAAGAAGCCTCTGAATTACAAGAAAGTGGTATCCTGGAAATGATGTGAAGGAATGAAGAACCACTATCAGCTGCCAGGGTGACCACACAAGCCCCACACACCACCATGCTGGCAGGTGAGCTTGGACATAGGGCACCTGGCTTTGCTGTGAATTGATAGAAAAAGAGATCTGCTTTTGTGGAGACACAACATTTATACCACAAAGTCCTTGGGAGGAAATTTCTTTGTGAAGAGTGTAAAAATATACCTTTTCAAAGCCTGAAGGAGTCCGGAAACTTTCTGTGAATTTCTGAGGTGCCTTCTCCAGGGCTTCAGTTTTCACATGACTGTACCATTACCTAAGCAAAATGACATTTAAAATGTCTTGGCCACGGAGAAGGCAGCACGTACAAGGATGTTCAGGCATATTTTTGGTTTATTAGTTCTGTTACAGACACTCGAGTAGATGAATGTAAGAAGAGAAACTGTCTTTATAGTAAAGAAAGAGACCTACAGCAGTGACAAATTAATTTCCATCCTGTGATGACTCATGAGGCAGCACTACAGTAACATTAACAAAATGTCAGTTAAAGCGGTAGTAATCATTTCCATTGCTAATACTGACTCTGACTTTACAACATTTACGGGCTTTGTTACACTGTCATAAAATAAACAGTAATATAGAAACAAACCAGATTGTCTGCTTTTGAAAGAATGGACTTTTCTCCCATCTGTGCCCATAACAGAATCATGCCTTGTGAAAGAAATCAGAGACGGAGGCATGAAAGCAGCTCATGAAAAATGAAAAGTTTTCAGCAGCATTATGTTCAATGTCAGAAGGGTCATGGTCTTGTTTTGCCAAGCTCACCACCAATGGAGACTGCAGAATTAGGATCCAAAGAAAGTCCTATCCAATCCAAATCAACTCTATGTTTTTTTCCTGTGTGTCATTTTGATGGCAGACTGGGAGGAATTGGTGCCTCAGCAGTCAAGATTTTCTTTCCCAGGTTAGACATATTGAGTTGTATTAATTGCTGAAGGTTTTTTGTGTTACCGATGTCCTGGCTCTTCAGCTGTGAGGAACAGCATTATCTGCTGCAGCCTGCAGATGGATTTCCTTGAGGTTTTGTACCAGAATAGTTAGGATCATCCAGCAAGAAATTAAACAGAATATGCCCTGACAAAGAAATTGTCAAAGGAAAATAGACTTATTGAAATTTGATAATGACCAATTCTGAGACAAAAGGGCACCAGACCAATTATCTTAATAGTTTTGACTTCCTTCTTCTATTGTGGACACATTATCCAGTTTACAGAATCACAGAAAGGTGGGGTTTTGAGATGACCTCCAACCCTGCTGCTAGAGCAGGATCACCTACAGCACGTTGTGCGGGACAGTGTCCAGAAGGGTTTCAAATGTCTTCAGAGAAGGGGACTCCATAGTGTCTCTGGGCAGCCTGTCCCAGTGCTCAGAGATGCCAGATGCTGGTTTCTAG
Source organism: Heliornis fulica (assembly GCA_013399135.1). Taxonomy (NCBI): domain Eukaryota; kingdom Metazoa; phylum Chordata; class Aves; order Gruiformes; family Heliornithidae; genus Heliornis; species Heliornis fulica. Next base: position 130,547 of record VXBZ01010367.1, on the reverse strand, counting down.
AAGCACGGGAGGTTTTAAGGACTGTGTGTTCCAAACAGGGATTTGTAACACCCACCAGACTGTATGTAATTTCACATCACAAAACAATATTTCTCAAGGACCATGATCCTCAACACAGGGCAAAAATGTCACCAAGACTGGATGTTCCCCATGAAATTACTTCACCCAGATCAAGCCTGACTTTTGGAAAAGGATGTTTTGCTCTCTGGGAGTTTAATAAATGTTACATAATGTCCAAGGACTATCCCTGTCCTTTTAGTGAAAGGTGTGTGCAAAGGAAACAGATTATTCAATGCTTGTGACTTTAGCCAAGACAAGGACACAAGAGGGAACTCAAACAGCAGTGGCTCTTTTTTTTAGACAGAATTTTCCTTTCAAAGCAACCTTATTGCATGGTTAAACTTCTCACTTGCTTTTGACCTGGTGGAAACCCTCCAAGCTTATCCTCAATGTTTCTTAAAATGGTCTTTATTTCAGTAGCTAGCACACCCCTAATACTGCTCTTATGAGCCTCTGTCCCTGGAAATTCAAATACAGTGAACCACAGAAGTTTCTTGCTGAAAGAGCAAGCTCACTGGAGATAAATATGTGAAGCAAGCTCGTGGGAGGCACATACCTGTGGCTGAAGGGCTACTTCATTGTGCACAGAGTGAGTCACTTCATCCTTTGCACTTGCCATTGTCAGTGACTAAGATTGGAAACCAAATCACAAGTGATGTTGAATGTTGTACCAAGTGAGGGTATTACTTATATCAGCAAATGGACACTGCACCATGGAATCCAGTTTGTGGATTTTCAAACCCTAAAGTCCACCTGAGATTGTTTCAGTAGTCCAAACTCAATTGCATTTGAACTACCATGGACCAGACCATAATTAAATCAAAGGGAGATTATCCATGGCTTATTCCTATGAATTGACAGTACTTTGAACCTAATAGAGGCTTTGTATGCCAAAAAGCTCCTGGGAATTAGTCCCAGGCTGTATTTTTCTTTTTAAGGACTCACTTATTTTTTCTGGTGTTTGGGAAAGTTTAACTTGGCAAGGTGCAATGTTCCCTATTAACTGACTTGAAAAGGAGTAATAGCTTTTAGATAAAATCAAACACTTCACATAGTATTAAAGAATGATTTTCTGAAGACTGGATAAGAATCCAACTAAAGATCAGAAGACTTTCCTTACATTTTCATTCATTGTCAATTCTTTATATGAGGTTCTATAGGACTAGTACTCAATACACAGAAAAACTGTCATAAAAAAAGGTTCTCTAGACAACCCCCAGTTGAAATTCAAAGCCTTCTGAAATTAATGTCTACCTCTGCAACAGAAGTGGGACAGATCGCTGTGTGTTTTTTATCACAGTTGTGACAACGTTTTTTATAGGCTTGTAGCAAATAAAGGCAACAAAATTAGGTGCATCACTAAAAGAGAATTTTTGGCTCCTTGGTGCCATTTTAGGACTATCCTTTTCAGGTGTTGAGCTTGCTTGCTCAGAGTGCTTTGTATGTGATATATCTCCTCCCATGCTGAGTAGCACTGCAGGGCCTCACACCCTTATGGCCATACCATGGGGGGAAGGGTATCTCCTGGAACATCCTGCAAGGGGCACAACCCACTCATGTTGGCTCCCCAGTCACCTGTTAGCTCCAACAGGGTTAAAATCAACTGAACCTGTACTCCCACCCTTGTGTGATGAATACTCTCTGTGCCCTCTGCTCCTGCTCTCTCTCATGCTCTCATGCCTTAAGTGACAGCAGCCAGGGATTTTCTGGCTAGATTTCTTATTCTACTTTCTCTGACAAAATGCCTTCTCAAAAGGTAACTTACAGGACAGCAACTAATAAATGGAACAGCAAGATTTAATCACTACATCTTTGATTGCACTGTCCCTTGGCTGCTACTGGTGCCCAGTGATTGATGTGGATACTCACAGATTAGTATCTCCACATAAGCAAGAGTTTAAAGTGCATCACTAAGCCAGGAGGCCAGCAGCAGACTCAGGCTGCCAGCACAAGGGGGATGACAAAGGCAGAAGGCGTTTCTAGTTGGTACTCTAATAGACTTTTTGCTGACTTCAAGCATCTTTGATTAGGCTTTGGTTTCTCAGTCTGAGATTCATGGTTTATACTTTTTAGCTCATGAGCAGCAAACAAGGGAAGGCACTCAATCTTACTCTGAACTTTTATTAAGAAGAAATCAAGCTGTTCTTCTAGCAGTGGAGTTCAGTGTGGGTTTCTGATCTCTTCTAGTGTATGCAGCACTGGAAAGATGCCATGTGAAGCCCCTTGGTGGAAAAGTCTGTGTGTGTCTTCTTGCATTGCAGGGATGTCTTACCAAACAGAGCAGACATGTTGCATGTAATAACCAGATATCACTGAGCACCGATCCTCTCCACAAGCACAGTCCTCCTTAGCCTGTGAGACCCACTTTAAGCACACCAAGTATGCAGGCCAACCTCTGTTTCTCCTCACACCCCTGGCCAACCCTACATCTTTTAAGATTCATCACTTCCCCTTCTCTCTCTGCTTTGACTGGGCTGATTTCTCACTTGCTTTCTTTACTGTTACCTGTGCTAACTCCTTCCTTGCCATGCATAATTTGTGCTATATTACTAGTAGTAACAGTAACCACTCTCTTACCCAACTTCATCTCTTGTTCTTTTCCCTGTTCCTTTCCCCAATACTGATGCTGAGGTCAAATAGTTGCATTATGGAGGTAAAGGTCTGTTTCCCATCCCGACAGCAAAAGTTGTGCATTGTAACATGCAGGTACTACAGCCTCAGAGAGAACAGGAGGGTCATTGCCACAGCACAGCATGTCTTCAACAGCACTCTCACCAGCTTCTCTTACCTAACTGAATGTGGAGATACTGTGTGTGGCAGCCTAAATCCATCCTGTGCTGGAGGGCAGGATGGATGGAGGTAAGTTCTTGGCTGGCACACAAAAACAGCCTCATAGGAGCTTTGACTGGGGAAAAAACAGTGACTGTGATGCCTCTGTGCTCACATAAGAGAGGGGAGGGTCTACACATTCCTGCAGTTAGGTACAAGCTGCACAGGAAGAATTGTGTGATTTTGTGCTTCTGACAGTCTGGGAGCAGAAGCTGGGGCTGGTGTCAGCATAGAGTGCTATACCTGTATCTCCTTTGCTTTTAAGGTCAAAGTCTGATGACAAAGAGCTGCATCCCTTTTCTTAACAGATGAATATGATGCTGTCTTTTGTATCAGAGCTATCAGAGCTATGGCTAGACACAGCATAACTTGGCAAAGAAACTGTAATGAAGTGCACTTGCTGGAATTGTTGGTACAGATTTTCTGAAAACAAAACAAAAATATTGTACATTTGGTCACTGTGTGACATGTGGTAACAAACCAAGGGTGGGTGGATCCAAGGGAGGGAATGAAAGGTCTGTTGGAGAATGATAGTTATCTATGTTTCAGAAAAAAACAAACATAGAGGATGTGAGATTCAGGTTAAGTCCATGCTTCTGGAATTGTTTCTAAATATGGAATTGTCCCCACCAAATTTGAGATTGTTTCCCTTTGTGCTAACTGCATTGTGACATTCTTAAAGATTTGGAACTCATCCAAGGACCATTCTCAGTGTGACAGTGGAGACTCAGGGCTCCCAGGCCATTTTCCAACATGAAGGGCTAGTTGATGTGAAGAGCTCTGACCTGTGCTAGGAGCATCTGCAAGGGCTTGTGGAAGTGTCAGAAGCTGAGCCTTTTTCTTGCTTTTGAACCAGACTTTAGGTCCCCTTAAAGGCCAAGATGTTAGCAAATGAAAAAAATGTGTTTTAAGCAAACCTCATGCCACACGTGAATGTCACCGCAATGTGATACACAGGGAACAAGTTTTAGAGGAACCCAGTGCATCTACAGCGGGACTCATTCACCCCTTGGTAAAGCCTCTAAAAACTCAGAAGGTCCTTTGAAACTCTACACTTCATTGTGCTAGTTAATTTGTCAGTGCAGAATTCTGTCCCTCAGGGGCTTTTCTTTTATCCTATTCAGGGAGAATTTTTCCATTGACTGGAACAGGGCTATCATGTAATTTCTGACAGCCGCCATCTGAAAACTGCAGCCTGGAAAAACTACAGCTGTGAATTACTCCACCAGAGCACGCTACTCCTGTGGATGTGGGTTCTTGAACAAGGTCCCAAACCTATTGCCAGGGCTACACAAGTTAGTTTTGCTCCATTGTTTCCAACTGTTTTGTTTTTATCACATTATTTGATGTTCTGCTTAATGCATCAGCCCCTAGGGCTCTAAGATCATGTAAGAATCTCTGCTTTTGTTACAAAATAAAGTTCATTTTCCACTTTTTCCAGAATAACTTGGAAATGTGACCCTTAATAGGGCAGACAACGCAAGGTTACTAACCTCCTAACTATTATGTTTAAGCCAGTTATGATTTTTTTTAAGACCTGACTCATGATTTTTGAATGCCAGAGGGACACTAGTGTATTTTTTAAAAATACAACTATTGTTCAGTTTTTAAGCGTGATTTCTTGTTTCCTCAGCCTGACAGGATTGCCTAATTCAGGGATTTTAGTTTCTCTGAATGTTTTGAACACTGTAGCTCTGTATTTGCATTTCTGACATTCCGGAAGCAAGCCCTCAGGAGCCTCTGTCATGCATCTGTCATTGAAGGTGCCTTAACAAATGTCCTACAGCACATTTACAGTTTCAAAACCATGCTTGTCCATGAAAATAAGTGATTGCTACATACATCACTCTTGGCACCTTTTCCATAACAAAACTGTTTCTGAGGATGCAAATTCCATCAAGGATATCAAGGATCTTTATTTTTTCCAGTGTCTGAAAGCACAGACTGCTGCACAGACAGCACTGCTGCCCATTACCATGTGTGCACCCTGACTCTACGTACAGCCATCCCACATGCTTTTGTGACTTTACAGGATCAATTGATTCCTCCTTTTGCTAGAGGAATATCTGGGGAGACAATGTTGTCTGTTGCCCCAGGAGGACGTTCTCCTCACCCTGAGGTGGTTCCTGGAAGGACAAGTATCCCCTGTTGCCTGACCTCTGGCAACTGTGGTGAGTGGTATTGCTGTTTGCAATCACTGATGGAATCTCCAGTGCTTTTCCCTGGTTGTAGGAGTCAAAGGAGAGAACTGGGTGATGAGGACACAATGTCTCCATTGAAGTGTGACACCATGAGTTATTGTGCTATAGCTCTGGGTTAGAGGAGATAGGCAGCAGTGTTTAGGAGAGGCTTACTGGGACAAGTGCATGACATGAGACAAACATCACCAGCTGGTACTGATGACACCAGCCCCCAGAGCTAGGGCTAGGCTCTCCTCAGAGACCTGTGGACAGTTGCCTAATAACTGCCCAGCTTAGCTGGGCATGGAAAGGAAAGTGACTGCCATTTGTGAAAGCCTGTCCGGATTGCCTCTGCTGGTGTAAAACACACAAACTGGCATGAGTGGGGAGAGCAGCTCTGGGCTCCACATATACTGGGAAGAGCCAAACACCCAGATACCCCAAATAAATTTACTTTTTGGCCTGGACTAAAATTCTCAGGTCTCTATACTGCGCTAAAAAGGGGTTCCTGACTTCAGCTGGATGTTGTAGCCCTGTGTATACCTCTAAACTGCACAGCAGCAGGAAATCCTCTCAGTGCTGGAAGCTCAAGGCCCACACTATTTGGTGATTTACAAGTTCTCTGGCAGTTTTGGACCATGTTAAAATAACTCTCACAGGTGGCTTGGGTTTTAGGATGGGGCCTTGCCAGCAGGTGGTCAGAAGGCTGTCCACCTCATGTGGTCCAGCAGCATGGATGTAGGCTGGTGGGTGGTGGCTGCTGCTCATGCTTCTCATTTCTCCCAAGCATGGTGAAGAGAAACTGTTTTTACTTCACACATGGGCTCATCATGTTATTAAAAGATTCAGACTCTTAACAGAAATTTCACATTCAAAATGAGAATCTGGCTCCTTGTATGATTTGGTTACAGTGCGAAGATACATCCACTGAAGTTTAGATGCTACAGACCTTCTGTAGAAAAAGTTTTCACAGAGGCTAAATTTAAAATGTCTCCATGGGCTAAAATACTTCTTTTTCATATGGAGATAAGGCATGGGAGAGCAGAGCAATTTACAGAGCATAGCAGCTGCACAGGGAACCTCTGATGTGTGGGTGAGACAAACAGCTGTGGTCACAGTGATACTAATCAAATATAAAGTACAAAGTTCTCCAGCAAGAGCAAACTGCATAGCTCCACTACTACCAAGGGAATGATAACAATTGTACCACCTGTAAATCTGCAGACGTTATATGGAAATACAAGTCCATCCTGCTTTTTTTAGTCTTGCATCTTCGACTGTCTTATCAATACTATCAGGAATTTGGGCCCTGGTGTAAGCAGAACTGAAATTTCCAGAGCATGCTGAGTGAAGATGGCTTATTTGCATCCCTCATGGACTGTCTCCTGTGTCCCCAAACAGCTGTGGAAGAGTCATGGATTTAGGCTGTGATGATCCATCCCTTGGTGTAGAAGAAGGAGGTCCCTGGGGTGCATCTGGTGGCTTCCAATGGAGATGTGTGGCTGGTCCAATTGTGCACAGACAGGGCTGCAGTTGAATGGACCCAATCTGTACCGAGGCAAGAAACTTGCTGTGGGAAAGGCCCTGCCTGCTCCGGATGTGTGGGCAGTCACCACTTGGCAGCTGTGGCACATTAAGCACAGCGCTGGGGAGGCGGAAATCCAGTCCTGCTGTGGTCAGAGGAGACACCTTGTAGATGAGTTTGATGCATTTTTTATTCATCCAGACACTCCAGAGCTGGCACTGATACTTATGGAAAAAGAAAATAGTAAGAAAACGCCTCAGACAGAAGTTTTCCATGGAAGCACTGACACTTAAAACTGAGTGATTGAATACTATTTTTAGGTACCAGACTGCTTGCCAAATGTGATGTCTGGAACAGGGTGAATCCTTGTCCACTGCTGCAAAGATGCTCAGGTATCGTACCACTCCTGTGGAATGTGTAGATTGATAAACCCAAGTGGGTTTCTGTAATGTGACCCCTTCTCCCAGAGACCATCTGACCACAGCAAATCTGCCCACTCATGAGGGAAGAAGGTCCAGGGTGGAAATGTTCTGAAGCAGTGACCAGAAATCTCTTCTCCATCTGGCGTGGAGGGAGGAAGGGCCTTCATCTGGCTAAATGTCCCTCTTTAACTGCCTTATAGGCACAGCACATCAGGGAAGGGTTTATGTAGGAGAAGTCACTTGACGCTCATCATCATCAGCCTTGGATCTTAGGAAGGGTTCTAAACCTATCTTCTGAGTCTCAGCATCCTGCAGAGTTACCCAGTGTAGCTTCTGCCCTGTATAGGTTTTGAGTCAAGGTGTTTTGCTTTATGATGGTCTTTTCAGGGTATAAGGTGAATTCTGCCCTTTGCTACTCCCTCCTGAACAGATGGATGTGATGAAACAATTAGCCACAGAACAATATTACTTTAGGTTTTGATAAAACCCCTTGACCTCCATCTGTATTATCTCCTGACCATCTGTACTGCTACTCCATTATTTATTAATTATTCACAATATCTTAAGTGACAGAAGCACATTGCACTGGCCAAAAGCGTGGGCTGTGGGACCTGGCCCACAGACTTTTGACATTGCCTGTGCTTCAAACCAGTTTAATGATGCTATGTCAGCAACAGACAGGGACAGGATTTTCAGGCCAAGTCCAGTGAAGTTAAAGGACTAATCCTGTGAATGTGCTAGTGGTTTGGATCAGGTCTTCTATACTGTAGCTCTTCTATTTTTTCAGGATTAAACCAACTTGTAAGGAAAAATACTGGGCGATGCTTATAAGTATGGGGCAAGAGAACATAGAACATCTCATGGATGGTAAAAAATGTCAGCTGCTGTGCAGAGCCTGAAGAAATTACTTCTCACTGTCTAGTATTTTTACCTAGTCTTGTCATGAATGTGCAAAATCCTGTGCCTATCCCTTTTTGAGGCAATCTAGAGTCTCCTGGATTCCCTTGTTTCAATCTAGAGTCTCCTGGATTCCCTTGTCTCAACACCTATGTGCCCCACAGGCTTTGCTGCAGGGCTGCAAAAGCTGTGGAGAGGTATGTGGCTGGGACACAGAAACCCTTTGGTTCCTGCAGAAAGCAGTGTCACAGCTGCAATGCCCCCGCATCTGGTGCTGGGTCTGATCATTCACGAGGATCTGTGCATTGCTATGGGTGTTTTCCTGGGGTTTGGGTCTTTGATCCTGCTCTCATTTTCTCTTTCACATCAGCCAGACTCACAGACTCACAGACAGGTCTGGGTTGGAAGGTACCCCAGAGATCATCCAACCCCCCTGTCACAAGCAGGGCCGCCAACCTCTAGGCCTGCATCTAGACAAGGTCGCCCAGGGCCCCATCCAACCTCGGTTTGAACACTTCCAGGGTTGGGGCATCCACTACCTCTATGCGCAGCCTGTTCCAGCACCTCACCACTCTTTCTGTGAAGAACTTCCCCTGATACCTAACCTAAACCTTCTCTCCTCTAGCTTCAATCCATTCCTCCTTGTCCTACCACTATCTACCCCTGTAAAAATCCAATTCGCCTCCTGTCTAAAAGCTCCCTTTAAGTACTGGAAGGTTGCAATGAAGTTCCCCCACACCCTTTTCTTCTCCAGGCTGAACAAGCCCAGCTCAGAGATCTTCCAGCACCCTGATAATTTTTGTGGCCTACTCTGAACCATCTCCAACAGCTCCACATCTTTCTTGAATTAGGGGCCCCAGATCTAGATGGAGAACTCCAGATGAGGCCTCACAAGGGCAGAGTAGAGAGGGACAATCACCTCCCTGTCCCTGCTGGCCACCCCATCCAGGTGCATATCACTATCCCACTGTACACTGTTAGACATGCTGAATGTGCTGGACACGTCTTTCAGCTAAAGAGACACCATTTGATTAAGGAGACATAACACAAAACAGGCAGAGTGTTTAAATAGCTGCTGGTGAGAGTGCTGCAGTGCTGGTAGATATCAGGATGGTCCGCAACACTATAGACAAGAGTGCTGTGTTGAGTGAAGCTCCCATTGGGACCTGATCTCTGTGGTGCAAGCCTCTCTCCCATAGAAATGACTGCGATGTCACCAAGGGTTATGGCTTCAAATGAGCAGCAGGTGAACTCTTAAGACATAAAGATCACAGGCAACCTTCTGCTCTCAGTTACAGTCCATTGACGTCAGTGGGGTTGCCTGGGGTTAACTTGGAGCAGAAGTCAGTTCCTTGTTTTTAATGTATATAGCTGAAGTCCCCCAAAATGTTTTTTGAGTGCATGGTACAGTGTCACCAGTTGCTCCTGGGTTACATGTGCTGCAGAGCTCTTCTTATCGCAGATAAGAACAGGAAAAATGCTACCTTGTCCAGTAAAAGCTTCTGTAGCTGTTTCACATGTTGCAGCATGCTGCGCAAGGTTCAGTGAAATGAAAGGGGATAAGATGCCCCTAGGACTTGTGTGTTGCACACCTCCTGCAACTGGACATGGCAACCCGCCATTGGCTGGCAGGACGTGGCAGCTCTGTTTCGGGCGTCCCATTCCACTGACAGACATGCTCTTGCATGGATGTGGGTACTTTTGAAACTTGAATGTTTCCCCATATCACGCCCATATGTCGTAACACCTCCCAGATCCCATTTGGATGCAGAGAGATGCTGCAGTGTTTCAGAGATGACATAGTGATGGGTAGGAAAGGAATTTACAGGCCCATGAATGCAAATCAGGGAAGCTAATTTCTACATTGTGTACAGGGCCACAATCTTTGAAGCCAGTTGTGCCAGAGGCTGTGTATTTGAAATCAAGTTGGTTGGCTGCTTGTTGCACACCTATAAACTCTTGCTCCTTGGTTTTGCTCCTCCACACTCTAAAACAGCAATAAAGAACAACAAGCAATGACAGTCAAAAATTGAAAATTGAACATTTTTCACTCTGTCGTACAAGTCCCCACAGGACAGAGATCTATTCATTGTGCTTTTGTTTTAGTTTTGATTCTTTTAAAGAGGTGCTGACAATAATCGAATTATTCACAGGAGTTCTGGTACAAAACATCCAGAGTCTATTTCATAGTGCTTGTATGCATGCAGTGACTGCTAATGTTATCATCAGATCATGCTGAGCCTGACTTTACTTCTTGATGAGAGTGAGATTTTATGTGGCACAGTATTCTGAGATTGAAGTCAATGTCATGTGCTACATCCTTAACACATTCCTGTCCTGAAGCACCTCCTTGTTTCTTCAAGAAGGGATTCTGTAGGGGAATGTTCTCCTTTGCATGGTCCCCATGGCCTGGAAATCCACATTGCATCCCTCCTTCCCCCACTTCCCTAGAGGTTTCACTCCGGGCTCTGAAATGCTGGTCTTGTTTTTGCTCACTGGTTTGTAGTAAAATGTCATGGGGACCAGGTTTTGTGCATCAGCAGGCACCCTGGCCCTGTGGGCTACACACTTCTGATGGCAGACAGAGGATAAAGCACTGAAATCAGAGGCTGGGGAGCAACCAGCATGGCATCACTTTTTGGAAAGACATGGACACCTCTGACTCCCTGCATCTCAGCAGAGCAAGAGCATTATCCTTGCAGAGACGACAGGCAAGGATAAAGGGTGGGATCTTTCCCCATGTTACAGTGTGTGGCTGGCTGTGGTGGGCATCCTAGTGAAACAGGATACAGATTTCCCAGCAGAGACATTAATTTCACATGATGGAAAACCTGTGTTCAGCTCACCCACTGTGCTGTATACACCAGCACACAGCTAGCTGCATGACAACGGATCTTCCTCTTTCATTGCAGTATTTACACTGTTTTACTACAGTAATTACACCTTGTAAAACTACATTTTCCCCACCACAAACATGGGACAGCAGATTAGATTTGCCATAGTCAGTACTGGCAGATCCTGTGAGCTAAAAAATTACAGGAAAGTTTGTAGTGAGATGATAGAAAGATACTAAAACAAATTTTAGGTTTCACAGTACACCAAATCTCTAGAGAACCAAAGGGAACCATTATGGATTAGGCATCAGAGCTCAGTTAGTGTTGAAATACTAGTAGGAGATCAGAGATTAGTCCAGATGGTTGAGGGCATAGGCCAAGACAAGTGTGCCTGAAACCCTGCAACAGTAATTGGGGCTTTGGGATGGGTCTGTGTTTCTTAAATGACTTGAGAGAAAAGTCTTTCCTTCATTTTGACAATTAAAAAACCCTAACAAACCCCAACCAAAAACCCCACCAGTGCAGGGTAAAGAGCAGCAGCAGCACAGCTTTTTCCCTTATATCACACTGAATACATCATTTGCTCTGAGTGACACAGGCGATGATGCTGTGCTGGCCTTATGTGTGTTGCAGGTTGCTTTAAATGCCTTGGAGACGGGCCGTAATAGCTGCTTCCACTCAGGATCACTGTAAAGAAAGGAGTGGCAATGTGTAATGAAAGAGCTAACCCAATGTTTACCTCCTCCTCAAAAGCTGTTGTGCGTTTTCAGAAATGGCCATTCCATGCCATACAGCCAGAGGTGTCCGCTGCCTTTAGGTACTGTTGGTAATGTGGGCAGGGTGGACTGGGAGGACTGGTGTGCCCATAACCCTATGGCAATGCAACCTTGGGTTATTTCTGTGCACAAAGACGCATGTGCAGGCTCACGTGGTGAGATGGATATCACTGGCAGATGTTTTGTGAGGACACCTGTATGGGACAGGCCAGCAGCTTTTAGGAATGTAGCAGCAAAGATACACCAGGCACAGGGTTAGTGCATGCAGGGGCACACAAATGCATGTATCTCAGGGAAAGACCTTCTGTGCTTATGTTCTTCTGTGCTCTGTGCTGACTGGAGGAGGCTTGGAGCCACTACATGGATTTGAAGACCACTTGTCTTTTGTGTCTGTACTCATCAGTTACCCTGGCAGGTTAGGGCTTGCTCATTTTCTGACTTGATCATTACACATATAAATTGAGATGAATACTAGTGACCTAGTCAATTTTAGGAATTCTTGTTGCTGCTGAAAAAGCAAGTAAAAATAGCCTGGCCTATTTTACAAGCCTTCAGATCTGTTGCCACACATCAGAAACTACATCTGTGGTGCATTCAAATGGGTGACAGCAGGACTGTGCAGCATTTGCTGTGGTTGGACTTAAGGGTCTCTTCCAACACAAGTGATTCCATGATTGTCTGATTCTTTGACTGTCAGCACCAAAGCTGAAGGACCCTTTATTTACTCAGGTAGCTTGCCAGCACTGACATTCACAACACTGCATTAAAATGGTCAGTCTGGGTTAGTGCTGACTTGAATATTTCTGTATGAATCACCAGGTGCTGGGTGACTGGGGCCATTGCCAAAAGCAACTTCATTAGGTCCCTCTGTAGAAGCAATTTGTTCCCAGGCTGGACACTTCCTGCTAGAAATACCTGCCCTTAGATGAACAAATAGGAATACCTTCGGAGAAGGCATGGTGATGTGGGGCAAAAGGCAGTTTTCAAAGTTTTTGTTGATCCAATGATGTTGCATTAGTATGAAAAATTGTCAGCAGCAGAGCACTTGGAAGAAGGAGAGAAAGAAGTGAACAGAAAAAAGTCCAGTCTTGTTCTCCCCCCAAAAGAGGGAAGAGCAAATTTCCCATCATCATAGTGGGAAGATGCAAATCAATTAATTAACTGAAAGACAGTTATCTGGATTATTCAGAGAACTCTCAAAAATTCCAACTTTATTTGTATTTATGCATTTATTAAAAACATTTTCTTTCTTTAAAGTCATTCTGCAAACAATCTGTAAAAGGAAAAAAATGTTAGGTAGATAAGTAAATGTTCCAGCAAACTTTGTCTTTGTGGACTGACTGGCCTTCATGAGCTGACTTCTTGGAGGTGTGTGAGGCACAAAGAGCTAAGTTGGCATATGGGCAATGTCTGAAAGCTGGGGACTGCTTCTCACTATCAGTTGTGTAGGCTGCTAGGACCTCGTCTTGTCAAAAGCCTTAGGGCATGATTACAAATAAGCCTGGAAAAGTCTTTTAATTAAAGAAAATCTGGTATATATAATTTCCAATGATTTCACTCTATACAGAAACATCCTTCCATGGTGGACACAGATGATCACCAGCTCCACATATGTATCGTTAGTTGGTGTGTTTATATGACATGTTTGTAAGGCATGAGTAGCTAGGGAACAAAGCAGCAGATAAATTTGCATCCTTTTGGTTTACAACAGGATAGCCATAGCTGTGGTCATCTATAAAAATCTATAAAGCATAGGTAATAAGACTTTAGGGGTAGTTTTGTAAGCATAAAAATGCAAAGGCATTATTAACATTTACTAGCCATAGCCGACAGTGTCATTGGCAACTAAAAGAGAAAGACTAAATTTTGGACTTTGGGACTGTGGACTTTCAAAGTCCTCATGACACAGACCAGACAGGAATCCAGTGATATCGATGTCTTTGGTCAAGTCTCTCCATGGAGAGAATTTTACCTTGAAATACCAAGTTGCATTTCTATGAAGCAGATTAACTTGATAGGATTTGGCCTAAACAACAACACCCCCCAAAAAAAAACCAAAAAACAAACCAATAAATATTTGTAAGTTCAGTTCTAAGGACTTCTGTGTTCCCTGGTAAGATTATTATCATTTCATTGTTGTCTCCTTGTTTTCCTTTGCTGTTGTTGCTAGTTCTAGAATTCATGCAACATGTTTACCACACATCCAGTGAGTGCTTCTGCCTTTATATGTTCTGAGGAGCACTTATAAAGGCATCTTTCCTTCTAATCAGGCACAGTAACTTTGCCATTATCATGGTATGCCAAACCGTTGGGAATCACACACACGTAGCTCTGCACAGCTTTACTCTGTTTACTCCTCAGAGGAAGCACTGCTGAACTGTGTACATTTGGTGCAGAATCAACTGTTAAGAAGTGGTTGAAACTGAGAGGTTCAGCAAATAAAGGAAATTCCAGAGATCTCAAACTACCTTTTACTGTGATATGTTATGACTTCACATTCTCTTTCCTCAAACTATGCCTTTTAGTGCAAAGCTCACATCTGCCCTGCTGATAACATGATGAAAAGTATCTGGAGCAATGTTCCCAGGGCATCATCATCAATTAGATTCTCCCCAGCCTGATCATTCTTTTTTTTTTTTTTTGTTCATGCAGATGTTGCCCCCACATCAGCCTTTCCACAGTGGTAAGACTGATTGCAAATACACTTCATATAAATATTTGCTTTGGAAAAACTGGGAGTACAAATGACATTTTTGAAAAAGATGATGTGATGTAGACTGCTGTGCTAGGATGGGGCATGATGAGGTAGTCAGGAGATTGCCTCAAGTCTGATGATCCTATAAAGTTTGCTAGAAAATGAGCTCTGATTTTTGGTCTTTAACTTTATGCAGAGACCTGGTAGGCAATGAGATATTTTTGACAGATTTATAAGGTCAGTTCCCAACAGTCATGATTCCCTACAGCAATGCCTCTACCCATGCCCATGTACTCTGGACTGTTGAAATGAAATGCTTCTTTTTCCCCATGGTATAGATTTTGCTCCTGCTGTGTATATTCACTTTGGGGTGGGGGTGGGGGAGCTGTTTCTAGGACTAAGGTCTGCTTTTCCAGCATGCCACAGTGATTCTAAACTACCCACAACCTCCTTGGTAAAGGAGTGCTCTTTCAGCCCCCAGTGCCAACCTCTCCTGCTCCAGGAAATACATCTGTTAAGAAAAGAAATGCTATCAGCAAAGCAACAGGTGGCATATTGCAGCCAATCTCGAAAGGTTATAATAAGACAGAGGGAGTGAGTGTGGGTGAGAGAGGAGAAAAAAAAATGAAAAAGAAGGGAACTAAGCTGAAGGAAAAGTCAGTGCCAAGCATTTTTTCCTACTATTGCACTTAGGTGGTGCTGAAACAAAGGCCTGGTGACTTTGCAGCTCTGGGGCAGGGTACTGAAGAGCAAATGCATTTGCCCATTGTACTCCTCTCTGTTTGCTTAGAAGGAATTCAGAAGGGATTTGCTTTCTCTTGTTTCATGAGCTCCACGCTTTCACACTGCCCGAAGTGGATATGCACCAGCTGGTTGTGTCCATCACTGCCTCTGGGTGGGAGAATTCCTGATTATACTTAGATCCTGCAGACCCCACTCCGTCATTAGCAGAGAAGCTCTGCTCGCTCACTACTGTCCAAAATGCAGCTGTCCGGGAGCTCTGCACGCCTCTCCTGAAGGAGCTGGATGCCTTCTGGATCAAACATGAACGACCTGCTGAAGATGCCCCTGGTGCACGTCCTCACCCTGGCAGCCCTCAGCTTGGCTGAAACAGTCCCAAAAGGTTTGTTTAGATTTGGTTTTACCCTACTCTGCTTCTTCCACTTGCTGAGGGAGGCTTAGCAAAAGGGAAGGTATCTCTGGTAATGGTGGTATGGGCAATGTGGTAGTGTTACTAGAAAGGGCAAGAATGTGCTGCTTTTGGTGGTCAGTTCATTGCTTTTAGGAGGATAGCCGTGAAAATAATCTCATAATTGTGTCTGGGACTGAAGGTTCTTTGTCTAGGAAAAACACGTAATCCCATTGTAATGGGCAGGGGAAACATTTCAGCCTGGGTGGGATGGACATTTCTCATGTCAAAGGAAGCTTACAGGTTTTAGTGGCTGGTAGCACCCGTTGCTGCAAGATTTTTTGGTTTTCTGCATGCCCATGTATACTTATATAAACCTCAAAGAAGAAGTATAAAGCTATAAGATCTTTACATAATGCATGTATATAAACAAAAATATACATGGTATCTATTGCATATAACATAGAAGTTATACGTTCCTCTCTTGTGTGCACACACTCACACAGACATGCACACATACTTTTAGCCAAAACGAAACCTAAAAAAATATAATCTGTTTAGAAAAATCTTTGAGGTATAAAGAGCAACAGTGTTCTTCCGGACTTACCATCTGGTAACCCTGTGCATAAAAGATTTTGCTGCATGGCAATTCTTAGGAGCCATTCCAGGCACTTCCAGAAACTTTGCAGCTTCAGGAAAACAAACAAACAAAAATGTCAAGGAGGATGCCAGTAGTCACCTGTTAGGCCAACATTACCAATCTTGCTGGGCTGTGCTCCTAAAATTGTTAGTCAGGTTGTCCGCAAAATGGGAAACAAAAAGTTTCCTATTTATAAGAAACGTTTGAATTAAAATTGTTAATTTTTTTCCCGAGGCACTGAAGTTATGTTGATGAACCCTGGTCTTTTTGAAAGCTGAGGTAAGATGGATAGGAGATTCAAGAAAAGCAAAAAGGAAAGGTAGTTTTTTGTTG
>VXBZ01010367.1:83833-114187 GCA_013399135.1 Heliornis fulica | reverse complement strand
ACACACGTCCTTTCTTAAAATGTCATGAATGGTGATTTGCCTTGTTCTCTAAGAGACTGAAACATGACTACAGCCCAGCAGTGCCATATAGAGGTTTTTCAGCATTAGATGGAAACATGACTGATCATTTTTTTGACCAGAGGAACTGCAGCATCTCCAGATTTCCATATCTGGAGATATGGCAATATATATGAAAATATGGATATAATCCATATCCCATTCCATGCTGCAAGGGAGACTGGCTCTGTTTTCTGCTTTGTCTCATTTGCCTGGCTTGTCTTCTTTCAAAAGTGTGAATCCAAACTCAAAGCCAAGCAATTTAGGAGCTTCTGGTGGGCTGGGAACCTCAGGTGATGTGGCCTTCTTGTGGGCACCATGACGATCTTGGCTCAATTGGTATCGCAGGAAACTACAGCTGACATCCAGATAAATGTCTCCTGTGTGCCAATATACAAGTTAATTAATTTGAAACTTTATATAAAGCCCCAGGGCTACCTAAAAATATCAGGGTATCCCAACAGTTGTGCATAGAAAGTCTGGGGCCTTATTCTATATGCTGCTAGATATGTCCTTATGTTCTTCGGATTTTATATTCTCATGTTGAAATCTGATAGTGAAGGCATCATAACTTTTGATGCTTGTCTGAGGAAACACAAACTGAGACCAACACCTGAGCTTTTTAGACTGCTTTCAGAAGCAGGCACTGTCCCAGCCATTTTGAGTCTCTCTTGCTGCCTCATGACAAAATGGCAGCACGCTCTACTGTTAGTTGTCCTCTCCAGACACCGTGTGTCCTCCGGCCTCATGCCTATCTGTTCCCTCATGCTGACTGCTGAAGCACTGCCTTCACCTCCCTGCTTACCTAACACTCAGTTTTAATATTGGAAAGGTAAAAATAAGCGTAGGAGAAAGTGGCATGTTGCTGTTGTGGTCACAGTTGCTCTTCAAGGATGTAGAATTTGGGGAAGTAGCAGTGAAAAAAAAGTTCCCTTCCTGCTTTTATCATAGGTGTTGTGCTGTTGGTATAGACAGTATTTCCTACAAGTCTGGGTTTGATTCTGCCCTAAACACTGCATGCTTTTAGGAGATGCCAGATCAGACCCTATGTAGCAATATTGTTAATAAATCGGTCATGCACTGAATTGAAGAGATACTATGAAAGTACTTAACTGTTGCTAGTGAACTTAATTATAAAACTGATGGACCCTGTTGCCCAAAGAATAAAATAATGTCATTATGCATAGTGGTTCATGGTGCAATTCTAACTTCATTCTTCATGGGAATGGCCATGCTTATTATGACAACACTGTTATAAAACCAATTGCTTTAAATTTTTGTTACTATAAAAATGTACATTTTCCAGGATTAATAAACTGTCCTTCCAGTGATCGAGGCATATGGACAACAGCAATAAAAGCATACTATATTCAATTATATTGTAAAAATTCATTTCAGCCAGGCTTAATACCTCAAACCCCAATAAACTATGCCACAAAATAGCAGCATCCCCATTGAAGTAGACAGGACAAGCATCAGTAGAAGCTATTCTACTAAGACAATATCCAGTAGCAGGGAAACTTAGGCTTTATGAAAATCTTTCACTTGGTTTCACTAGTGCGCAAATCATCTAGGGTGCAATACAAATGATTACTTCTATCTGGTGTGACTTAAAATGATCTAATAAATTGAAGCCTGATAACAATCTGAAGCAGTGATCTTAAACAATGGATCTCACACAAACGTGTTTTAACTGAAGTTTAGTTAATAGAATCATTAGTGCCACCTTAGCTGTAGTTTTAAGATCTTTTTATATAAGTTAAGTCATTACCAGTTATGAAATATTAAGTCATACAAGCTAGAAATACTGTTGAGGCATATTTGCTCTAATGATATTTCAAAAGCATGAGGTCTTTTAGATAAACCTTATAGTGGAAGCCAATCCTTTCTTCCCCTAGCTTCATACCAGCTGAAACACAATGACATTCTTCTAAACTGAC
This sequence comes from Heliornis fulica, assembly GCA_013399135.1. NCBI lineage: Eukaryota > Metazoa > Chordata > Aves > Gruiformes > Heliornithidae > Heliornis > Heliornis fulica. The sequence continues at coordinate 112,190 of VXBZ01010367.1, read as the reverse complement.
AAAGCAGGAAGTTAAAGTCACTCCTTTATTCTCAGTCACTTAAATCAGAGTATCTTGTAAATTGCTGTTACACAATGTGCCAGATACTGCTACAGCGAGGAGTAGGAAGGTTCCTGCACTTGCTGTATGTTTTCATGGTGGTATTTCAGGAACGTGGTATGAAACTAGCATGTCTCAGCACAGCTTTCAGTGAAATCCAGCCCAACACATATTGGTTCCTCAGTCATAGATTAAAAATCATTCAAGCACCTTTGGAGGCAATGGTTGCAATGCATACCAAGATCAGGGAAAGCAATTTGCAATTTGTTTGTATCCTTCGACCCCTTCCAGCTGTGCTTCAAGTCTTTTATCAGGGCAAAAGAAAATGTTTCTAAAGACACATTCAAATAATGTATGACAGGTCTGTGATAATAAGTATCAGACACTGCTATCGGACTTCTAACCCTGGTGCTACTTGATGAGGTGAGAAAACGTGAGAAAAAGAGAATGTGTACTATTTGTGTAACAAATCTGGAAGTCCTGAAGGGCCTTTATGAACCTGGCTTTGAAAAGTACAGTGCTATATAACAGGTTATTCTGTATTTTTTTTTTTTAAAGAGAATTATTTCAGTGGAACAAGTCCTGTATTAATGACAAAATAAAAATCTCAGGCATTATCTGTTAAAAAGAGGGCACTCTCCAAGGACAGGTCATCTTGGCTTCAACTTGTATGCTGCTCCTTGCATGTCTACCCCATGCAATTCACCCCTGCAGCAGGGGACAGCCTCACCTGTGTCCTCACAGTGTGCCAGCTGGTGATGTACTTTTGGGGACAGGAAGATTAGAAACAAGGAACACGCTGAGCTGCGATGGAGCTGCCCCATGCTTGGGTTACTCTGAATTGCACCCTGTAGAAAGAGTACAAGGGAATATGCAGAACCTGCATCAGACAGAGTGCTGCAGCTACAAATGCAGAGGGACACGTGTTATAGTGAATATGTTGGGGGTGTGCAAAGCACATCTGCACTGGGGAAAAAGCCCTGGAGTGACCATGCAGGAACTCAGCTACCTCCACCAAAGGGGTCTGGCAGGCTTTGTGCCTTGCTCTGGGAGGCACGGGAAGGTTTTCTCATTTTCTCTTCCTTTGCACAGCTCCCTTGATCAGCACTCCTCTGGAAACTGTGGATGCGCTGGTAGAAGATGTTGCCAAGTTTGTCTGCGCAGTGGAGTCGTACCCTGAAGCAGAGATTACATGGAAACGCAACAGCATTCCCATCAGGTAGGGAGCAGCCTCAGCTTTCTCCAGCATCTCCCTCCAAAACTGCCAGTGCTTTCCTTCAGGATAGAGGAAATATCTGGAAACTTAAAATGGGACTGTGGCAGGGAAAAGAGAAAGTGGCTCTAATTATATAGGAATTTCTGTTCCTTAAGAAGTGACAGAACACCTGCGGGGTTGCTTTTGCAGATTGCATCTTAGAGACAGTTGTTTTTTGTTGCAAGGAAATTGCTCACCAGATTCAGACAAAGCAATCTGCTTTGTTGCTCAGTTTACACATTTATGAAGGAGGAGGATTCTGTATATTTAACAGGAGCATTTCCAGACTTGTTGCCTGTGTGCTTGGAAACTGTATGGAAGGAGTCATGTGGCATTCTTATTTGCTTCTAGATCTGGATCTGACCATAGGCAACTGACTTCTCATTATTACACGTTAACCACCAGGAATCAAGGGCTACCAATGAAGAAGGTGGCCTTGGAAACATGCTATGGAAGTTGCTACCATTACCTTATCTCTGTTGCTGTAGACAGGCTCTTAAACAGTAAAGTATACCTGATCCTCCAACTCTGAAATCATATTATGTCTGACACCTGACTTCACACCAGTTTCTCATTCTAGATCCCTGCTAGTGATTCCCTCTGTAAGGGAAAATTACAGAACAATCTCTGTGCAACACAGTTAAGGCCCATTCCACTCAAGAGGTGTCTGTTTTGGGCAGATGATCACCTGAAGCATGGTTCCTGCTATTGTGGTGGAGTATCCAAAGAGCCCTTGAACCACTAGCTTGGGAGACTCCAAATAAGTCAGGAGCAGATGGAGATCTTACTGCCAGGAAGACCATTTTTTAATAGCAGAAAAGGAGAGAGCACTACACACATACATGCTGGCTTTCAGAAATACTTTTTTTTTTTTTTCATAGCTTGCAACAGAAAACCTCAGCAAAACCCTAGACATAACCCTCTGACCCCAGCTTTGTTTCAGGATGGAGGTCTGAATTTCCACAGGTGCTATTTCCAAATCAGGACTCTGTTCTCCTAATTCCTTCCCCATCAATGTCACCATGTCTAAAAATCAAACCTGGGAGAGGAAGCCATTAATGCAGGACCACTGAGATTACATTCCTTTCCTTCCCCCTGGTCTTCACTCAAAAAAGAATTCAGTCTATGTTCTAAGACCATATGAAAACTGGATCTTTTCTCCCTCCTATCCCCACTTGCCAAAGCCCAACACACCTTTTAAAAGCCATTCTACTCTCTCAGACACTGTACCTTTTTCACAACACTGACCAAAAAGAAAAATAGTGATCAAAAAAGCTCTTCTGGTGAGGTTGGAGGCCTCATGTGCTTCATTCCTTTACTAGGACTTCTGAAACAGCATTAATAGCAGCAACTATTTCCCTTTCCCAAAGATTGCTGGCATTAATAGTCCGTGCTGCTGGACCTTAGTCCAAAGATAAAGAAATAGATAAGCTAAAACTCTTTCTGTTACTTTCCAAGGACTTGGATGAAAGTAGTTGCACAGTGGGAAAGTATCAGATCAGTGGACTATTTCTTTCTGAAGGAAAAAAGAAAAAAGTGCTTCTGTGTGTCCATGTGTCAAACTTCAAAGGGGTTAGTTACTGCAAGCAATAAATACCAGTTATTTTATTTACAAAATGTTCTTCTTTTGCAATGTCCCAGCACTCAGAACAGACGGTTAAGCTAACCTTCAAAACAAAACAGTGTATAAACATTCATCTTCAGCAGGAATAGTGCCAGGACAGAGGCTCTTGTCAGCACAAGTGTTCTCAGACTTCCTTTTGGCGTCAAAACTTGTGCAAGTAGACTGGCAGGTGCCCTGTGTAAGTGAAATGGTTACATTCCCCATCTCCTCAGACAGGTCTACCCAGGCTGAGCCTTCCTCAGGGAAAGAAGGGGATGCAGCCTTCATCTCTTTTACGTGATAGATGAATTCATTGTACTCATTCTTCCCAGTGTGAAAAAGAGGAGGGAGATACAGGACTGAAAGACAAAAGTCTGTTGAAAGGAAATACATGCCTGCAACAACCTAAATGCCACATTCAGATTATGTGGTGACTGCTGTACGATTTTTAACAGTAAAAGACAAACAAACCAGGACATACTTCAGTATGAGGTATTTATGATAGCTTGGGAAGCAATTCTCATGTCAGAACCCTTTTGCTACCATTTGTCAGAATCAAAGGCCAATTTCAGGAAAGTGCTAACAAAAATCATCAACAAATGTGTAAAAATTGAACATGGAGGAATGTATGCAGTGTATGCAAATGTATGAAATGTTATGCAAATCTTGTTCCACTGAATTTTTTACTATAGCTTTCCAGTTTTGCAATGAAAATCAGCGATCAAGCCTCTGCTTTCTCACCACCTTCCTGTCTCCCCCTTGCTCTTGCACATGTGCCCTCACACATGCACACCCCACACTCGCATGTAGAATTGGTCCTCACTTTGCAGACTTTGTTAGAATATCCCACATGTCTGCTGCTCAAACTTTGTGGCTTTTTATGACTTCTCTGAGGTCTCCAGGTTAAGAACTACTGCCACTGAACTACAGCTATCCTTGCATTCTCTAATTGTGACATGCTTTCTTTTCTCCAGCACATTTCTTTGCTGGTTTGGTGGGTTTTTTACCCCCTTCTGAAAAGATAAATCTACTCAAAATATTTTATTTTAAAAAACCCCAAAATACTTAGTTTTTTGTTTGTATCTTTTTTTTCACAACAGTAAAATTCTTTCCATAATATTATCTGTAACAAAAAAGACCCCAACCCAAGAAACCAACAAAAAACCCAAACCTTTTTTTTTTTTTTTTAATCCAAAGAAGGTTTTTTTAAAAACTTCATCCAGTTCCTATATGGGCAGTCCTTCCTGCACTGAGTCTTTATACATAAAACAGGGCCCAGCTTGACAATGTTATGTGTGTTCATGTCTGTCCTTGGCCAAACAGAAACCCAGCTGTGATACCTCCTTACTATACCAGTACCAGACTAGAAGAAGAATTGTCACCATGCTGATGGCAGTCAGGAACTGCATGGTCGATTGGTGATCAAACTGCATCTTAAGGCCCACCTGAACATTTTCGGTGCCTTCCTTTCTCTTTGCAAGCTGGAAGTAAAAAAGTAAAACATAAGGCCTTGTGTAGTGCTCTCAGTGTTCTGCAGAGACAAATGTGACTCCCTGTTTCCACCCCTGGCTGTCCTTCCAGCCCTGACACTCTGTGCTGTGCCCCGCAGGCTGTTCGACACCCGATACAGTATTCAGAAGAACGGGCAGCTCCTCACCATTTTGAGCGTGGAGGACAGTGATGATGGGGTGTACTGTTGCATGGCGGATAATGGGGTTGGAGCTGCTGCACAGAGCTGTGGAGCTCTCCAAGTCAAAATGCGTAAGTGGGAATGTAATTTCTTCCTGATGCTGTGTAGGTGTGTAATTGAGAGCCTGAGTAGACCCCGAGGTACACCCCTTGGGGGTCTGTATTCAGGGCAGATTTCCTGTGCGGCTGTGCAGACTGTTGAGACAGAGACGTGGCATATAGGATCATGTCTTAATTAAAAGCAGTTGTGATTCTTTGTGCTGAATAGCACAGACTTGTGCAAGGATCAGAGGAACTTTTTGCAGAGCAGAGGATAAAACCCGATGCTTTGAAGAATACCTGTTGTACAAACTTTGTAAGAGCAGCACAATTTGACAGATTAGCATTTCTCTGCGGCATGAAACCCCTTGTGAATTTAAAAAATAAGCTTTCACTAATCAGGTTTATTCCAGGGATGGCAAAAACAAGTAAATGCTATTCAAATGTTCTTAACAGAGGTTTTGAGAGGTCTGGAGCACCATAGTGTAAATCTCATTGTCCCACACACAGTTTGATGTGCGCTGGTCTCGCTAAATCTATACTCAGATGGCTGCAGTTATTTACACAAACACTTAAAGGGGCAGCTGAGACACATCCTGGCTAAAGCTTCTATATATAGGAAAGGATTATTTTGTGCTAATGAGCATGACCCTCCAGGTAATCCTGGGGCTCTCCAGCATCCTAGTCACCTGCAGCTCGGGCCCAGGAGGTGATGCTCTCTGAAGATCGGTGTCATGCAAGGGAGGCAAAATTTCCTGATGTCCCAGATCTCCTTTTTTTTTTTTTGAAATCGCAACTCAGAGTAAGATAAGCCATATTTTTCTTTGAGTAAATTTAAGTATCCCATGTTAACTTTAAATTAATGTGATTTTTTTTTTATGGATCCTTTCTCCTAATATCTCTCCTTTATAACTGTGTGGATATAGTTATAAATCCTTTGTCTGGGGACATTATAGAATTTACATGCCTTTTTTGAGCTAGAGACAAGCCAGAGTTAAAACTATTTTAAAACTAATTCACTCCAGATCTGAGATCTCACACAAGACACTGTTTATGCAATGAAGAATGTCAATGCAAACATTCTTCAATATTGGAAATACTCTTGTCTGGATTTGGATTTGAGCCCAGGCACTAATTCAAATGACTGTCAAACTCCACTCTTGAAAACAAATAACCCATGCAAGTTATCTGCTCTTGCATCCATAAACTGAAACTCTGAATGTTGGGCTTAAGATTTTTTTTTCTTTCCAAGTCAGCTCATGACCTATTAAAACCCCTGTATATTTCAGCAGTGTAGATAAAAAGCAGAAGATATTTTGTTGCCATTTCTATTGTAGTATGTCTTAGCTTCAGTTCAACTTTAATTTTTGACTTTTCAAATTTTAGGACCCAAAATAACCAGACCACCTGTGAATGTTGAAATAATAGAAGGGTTAAAGGCTGTTCTTCCATGCTCTACAATGGGGAATCCAAAACCTTCTGTTTCATGGATCAAAGGAGAAACAGTTGTAAAGGTGAATAGAGAATGAAATTTAAATAGATATTTGCTAAAGGTATTGTGTTAAGATATTAGCTTGAATTACAGCATTTGTAAATTTAAGTTGCTAGGAAGGAAGCATTTGGAAAATCCAAGGCTCATCTCGTAAACATCTGCATCTGCAGTAATTCCACCTATAAACCAAACAGTCTCTGTGTATCTATATTTTATATTGTATATATTTATTACTTCTAAGTGTGGCCAGATGCTGCTGAGTACACTTGTGAGTGAACTCATAAAGAACTACTGAGAAGCTAAGCTAAGATTTAGGGCTCTTTTGAATCTATAATTCACTGATCTGCAAAAAGAAGGGTGTGTGACTGCATCATGATAACATTGAGCAGGAAGGTCTGGCCCCAATCCTCCAGCTGTAGGACAATACAAATAATTTTAATGTGTGTAAGCACAACTTTGGCAAGTAAATATTTGGCGCTGCTTGCGCGCAGCCTTCATGTAGAACTCTTACCTTAATTCCTCCTTCTTCTGGCAGGAGAATGCTCGCATTGCTGTCCTTGATTCAGGGAATTTAAGGATTCACAATGTTCAAAGAGAAGATGCAGGACAGTATCGATGTGTAGCCAAGAACAGCCTGGGTGCAGCCTATTCGAAACCTGCAACAGTGGTAGTGGAAGGTAAGTAACCCTTGCACTGGACTCCAGCTTCACATGTATACTTGATTAGCTTGAATTAACCTGAATATCATATTGATGTCAAAAAACATCCCAGGGAGTGACCCAAAACACAGAAGAAGGGAGAGGAAAGCATACTAAGAGACAGAGTTTGTCCACACCTTCTCCCATTGCTGACTGAGAGTGAAAGGGACTCTCTGTGTTCTTGGGTTTTTGTCCATAGTTGAGTGAACCTTGTCCATTTGTCTGACTAAGGACTGCCAAATATGCTTTTCCTTCTCACTTATGGCTTCCCAGATGACAGCTTGTTTCCTGTTTGAAAAGTCCCACCAGACCTGTGGGTTATACACTATGTCTCATGGAGATGGACAAGTAGATATCTAATGATCCTGGAAAGAGCCCAATCAGAGAGAGATGCAGCTGCAAACAGTGAAGCCTTTTGGAGAATTATGTGTGTGCCCCTCTCCTTTTCCTCTGATTTTTCATCTAAATTGGTTGATTCTTCAGGTAAACAGAACATTTCTCTTTGAGGACTTCAATTTTTTCTGCCTGCTAAACCAAACACCAGATAGTTTTTAAGCTTTCTGGTCTTCATGTGCTCAGTGTCCATCTCCTATTTACAGAAAATGTTTGTTTTGTGGTATAAAACATCATTTTCAGAGTGGTGAGACCAGTGGACTGCAGGGGAACCCAAAAGAGACATTTAGTGTTCTTGATCCCTGCAAGAGAAGGTTGGTCAGGTTATGTAAGATTTTGTGGGGTGAGAGGAGTGCTGACAGACTCAGAAGATGAACTGTTTCTTATTTCTTATTCAGAATGACTATGGAAGAACGCCTAGTAAGCTTCAAAAGATTGTTGTAGGTTGCATTTGGCTTTGGACTATCAGAAGTTACTTTGTGTCAATCCCATTTCTAAGACAACCATTAACTTTGTTCTGGGAGCATTTTAGATCTAACTACAAATTACTGTATATCTGCTGTTTCCTTAAAAATACATTAATTATTCAGTTGTGATTTTTAAAAATAACACACATACAGAATTCAATTATGTTAGAAATTACTTAATTATCTTTAAAATAGGAAGGCAGTTCCTAATCTAGATTCAGAGCTGTACTCCTGAGCAAAAAGCAATGTGGCAAACTGAAGGCACATGAATCTAGCTTTGAACGGCTTGGGTCCTGGGTTTTGGTTTGGCCCTGTCATTGAGACAGTGGCTAAAGTCTTGTCAGGAATTAACTGTGAATGGTAAATACTCAGTGCCATATGCACAACTCCCCCTTTCATGAAGAAGGGCCTCAGACACTAAGATTTTATTGCTCCAGATCTATCACAGCCAGTTAGGGAAGCTAAAATGGGCTGGAACCCCACCAAAAGTTGCTAAGGTTGATGTCTTGTTTTGTCCCCATCCCCAATTATTCAGCTGCCTGTTTAATCAAGGAATGGCAAAATAATCCACAAACATCCTACTTGCAAAGGAGAGTCTGTATGTGCTCTTTTTAAAATGAGGAAAGCTAGTTCTTAATTAATCAATGGGAGCTCAGTGCTCCCACAGAAAGTATCCCCCTCATGTTCCATTCATGTCTTGAGTGAACAAAGCAATGCTGTTCTCCAGGCTCGTCTTGGTTTCTCTGGTAGAACACCCATATAATAATCCTTGTTTCAGGCTGCCACCCAAACTAGACTGATGCATGTTTGTTTTAGTTTTTTGGCTTCCAAAATCCAGAGGTAATAATCCTGAATGCAATTTTCTGTATATACATATCCCTTCCTCTCCCACTATTTTAGATTATTTCTCATGGATATTTAGTGTACATACATGTGCACATACCTGTGTATGCATATGGATATGTATACACACATGCATCCTTTCTTCACATCTTCTATTATTATTTTTAGTATCCCTCCCATTCTACCTCTCCTACCCCCATTGTATCTGCATTTTTAAATAACTCCAAGTAAATAATAGTCTAAAATTGCTTGATGCAGCAAAATCACCATTCAGTCTGTCTTCTTTGAGCATTTGCTGTGATCATAATACTTACAGAAATATGCTGTTTGTTGCCTGTCTGTAACAGCATTAAATAGTTTTTTCTTAAATCTCGGTGCTACCATTTACTGAAATTATCACCCTGCTTAGTTTGGCTTAATACTGAAATAAAATGACTGAGCATGTTTGGTTAACTCTGAATGTTTAATCCACAAGTAAATGTGCATTCAAAGAGTAGTGCAAATATTTATATTTATGACTAGCTATATGTAGATCAGGTGAGTCCTGATTTCTGATAGAGGCTACTACTTTTCTATTTCAAGCTTCCATTTTAATGGGTTCATTGTTAGTCCTGCAATTAATTTCATGCAGAGTTGTCTAACTCTTCCAAGACCTCCTGCATACTGTGAGGCTCCTTAACACATGTAAGGTCAGGCACATGATTAAAGGACTTGACAAACCTGGGCCCAGAAACTACAGAAAGTAAAATGTGAAATATTATTCCATTGCCTCAAACTAATTATGATCTTCTCCCACACATTTACACCAATGAGGTTCTTTACAGTCCTACTTCTTGTATAGTCTAGTGGGCCATTGTAAGTTTGAAAAACAGCAATATTGTGATTTACCAAATATTTTTTCTCCATTCCTTCTTGGTTTTTCTCAACATTTATAACACCGGCATCTTTTTTTTTTTTTTTTTACATTTAAAGCACAGCTTTAAATATCTTGTAGTCTTTATCATTTTAGAAGCAAAGATTAAATAATACAAGCAACAATTTTAGTTGGATTTTAGGTGCAGTTCTTGGCAGAAAAACACAAGCAGTTGTTCCTGGATTTTCATCTGTAAGCAGAGGGAACGCAATAAGGATCCTGGATGTGGTTTTCCTTGAACTGAGGAAAGCATTTGTCATCATTTCCCACAGCATCCTGATGGACAAACTGAGGAAGTGTGGCCTGGAGGGTGGAGTAGTGAGGTGGATTGAGAACTGGTTGAAGGGAAGAAGTCAGAGGGTTGTCATTAATGGGACAGAGTCTGGCTGGAGGCCTGTAACTGGTGGAGTGCTTCTGGGGTCAGCAGTGGGACCAGTCCTGTTCAGGTCCTGGTGGACAGCAGGAGGACCGTGAGCCAACAATGTGTCCTCATGGCCAAGAAGGCCAAAGGCATCCTGGAGTGTATTAGAAGCGGGGTGGCTAGTAGGTCCAGAGAGGTCCTTGTCCCCCTCTACTCTGCCCTGGAGTATTATGTTCAGTTCTGAGCCCCTCAGTTCCAGGACATAGAGCTCCTCGAGAGAGTCCAGCACAGGGCCACCAAGATGATGGAGTGGAACATCTTCCTTATGAAGAGAGGCTGAGGGAGCTGGGACTCTTTAGCTTAGAGAAGTGGAGACTGAGGGGTGACCTCATTAATATTTATAAATATGTAAAGGGTGAGTGTCAGGAGGATGGATCCAGGCTCTTCTCAGTGATGGCCAGTGATAGAACAAGGGGAAATGGTTCCAAGCTGGAACATAGGAAGTTCCATCTTAACATAAGGAAACATTTTTTCACCATGGGGGTGACATAGCACTGGAACAGGCTGCCCAGAGAAGTTGTGGAGTCTCATTCTCTGGAGACATTCAAGACCAACCTGGATGTGTTCCTGTGTGATTTAATCTAGGTGATCCCGCTTGGGCAGGGGAGTTGGACTAGATGATCTTTTGAGGTCCCTTGCAGGTCCTGACATTCTGTGATTCTGTGTGATATTGTGGGTGCTGTACCCTGCATGGATTGGTCACTAGCCAGCACAGCCTGCTTCCTCTGCTCAGACACATTTCAGGCACCAGAGTTCAGTTGAGGACTGGTGAACTCTAATCAGTTAATAAGCTTTAATGTCCAGAACTGGCTCAGGACTTTTGATTAAAATGGTGGAAAAAAGCCTGTCAGTTTGGATTGTGTTTTCTCACAAGTTTGGGGAAACCCACATGAATTTGGATATTTGATGGAATAACACTGTCTCCCTATAAGGCCTAATCTCTTAGAGGTGGAAACATGACCATTACAGACCTGACTGCTGGCTCTGTGAGAATCTTCATTGAGAACTGTGCTGACCCCACAGACAGCACTGACCTCTCCGAAAGTCTGTTGGGAGTGCCTGGAGGGTGTTAAGAGGAGAAGCAGGATATGGGCTGATTTGACAAAGGGAGCAGGGCACAGGAGGTGAGGGACAGGGGAGGGAAACAGAGGTAAGCAGGGAGAGAAATAGAGGTAAGCACTGGCCGAGAAGACCAAGTGAGAGATCACGTGAGGTAGGCAGCCGTCCTGCTGAAGGAGGGTTGCATTCTATTTTTACAATCTTGGTATGTCCTGGAGCAGTGAAATGACAAACATCTTTATTTTAGTTCTGAGGGAGCATCTTGGAGAAGCAGGATTTGCTCTTTTTGGCATGTGCTGTGGTCCATATGAAGTCGTTCTCCACCAGTGCACTGGTTTCCAGTTGTACTGAAGCGGCATTAAGTTGGCTTTACCTCATCCAATTCCTTTGTCAAATTGATGACAGGCCATGCAACTTCTGGAAGAAAGGGCTAGTAGAAGCACAGGTGTGAGGCAGAAGTAGGCAGAAACAAGCTTTCTCCGCCCTGCAAAAACAAAACAAATGGCCCACGATCAGTTTGCTTGTTTTGTTAAATTAGTGTGTGAGGATAACATCCTGATGCTCATGTATGTCCAGACAGGGCTACAGGAGGTTATGTGCATTGAGATAAAGGAACAATATTATAATATTTTCTGTTTGCCAAGAACTGTGTTTTTAATTTCCTGGAGGCAATATTTCTGTCCTGCAGTTTTGTACTAATTTTCTGCCATCTTAAACATATTGCTAAGTAGCAGCTATACATTATATTATCTGTTTTGATGATACACATTTCTACTAACCCTAGAAGAGAATGTTTATATGCTCAGTGAAGCAGTACCTTGCCAGAGGACTTATATAATTTTTTTCTGTGGATTGCTGTACTGATGCCCAAAGTGCATTTGTGGCTGAGAGGTACCTGGATGAATCCAAAATTCAAAACTATGGTAGAACAGAAGCTTTCACTGGCTTACCTGATCTGTAGTTCACACAGATGTCTGAAGGCTGAAGTTCATTCACAAGATGTTGGCTGAGATGGCTAAGATGTTTCATCTATTTTTACCTAAGATAACTCTTTTGCATACAAATAGAAGAACAGCTATTGTCTTTAGGAATGTTGAGGGTTGTCTTCAAGTGCAGAGATTCCCAATGATGTCAGCAAAAACTGTGGGCCAGGTACAGACTTCTAGGATGTTCCAAGAATGCATTTCTTGGCCCTTGTCTGAGCATTTGAAATCTGCTAGGTTTGCATGATAGGCAGCATTACTGAGACATTCGTCTGTTTTTTCCTTCATGCACTAGACAGCTGTTTATGCAACATGGGCTGTAGAACAGGAGGAATTTTGTTTTTCATTGCTATTTGCAGTGACATTGATCCAGTCCATTAATAAGACCAGTTCATCAAAAGCTATGCAAGAGCGCATGAAGTTCAGCTTCTGGGACTGCTGCCTAAAACTATGCACTCCCTGGAGTCCTCACAGATTACGTGTGTAAGAATGATATTCTCCATACCCACTAGGTATACATTCATTCGTTCATTCATTCATTCATTCATTCATTCATTCATTCATTCATTCACATTGAAAGAATAATTTTAAAGACACAAATCCTTACCTGGTAAAAGGCATGGTATTATTCTTGTTATGAGGATGCTTGTCACTCAGACACAGCGAGAAGCTGTCTGGCAGGCTTATTTTTTTGTGGGTTATTTGTTTTGGTATGGGTTTGTTTGTTTAATGAAATACATTCCACTGGATGGTTTTATTCTGCTGTCTTTTTCAGATGTGTTTACAACCAATATTCACAACATATACAATTCCTGCATCATGTAAGAGCTCTCTATTGCAAAATGGCAGCAAAACAATGTCTTGCAATGACTTACAGGCTTGATCACCTGATGTGGGCTTTATGTTCTGGCAGAAGTTTTTGCTCTGTTTTTGAGATAGTTTCCTCTTCTCTTCCTAGAAGGAAAATGCCACTTTATGAATTGGTAGAATGAGCTCCTGCCCTGTATGTGCCTCCTTTTAATTCAAAATAAAAAAGTCACAACAGAAATTTAAAAGCTGACTATCAATTCCTTACAGTTTAGAAGTAACAGCTGTTTATAGATGGCACATAAAGCTAAAAAACATATTTCTCTATCAGCCTGGAAAGAACATTTTCTGGAAATGAATGGGATTATTGCCATTAGAATATTCAAGAGTCTGCGGCAGATTAGGCACTAACATATGAAGGTAGAACATTCTTCTGGGCGGTGTCCTTCCATTCCAGCTGAAGCATGTGCTGGAAAGTCTGCTGTAGGAAGACAGTCTAAATTGACTACTGCTTTTTAGCTTTCATACTGGGGCTTTTGGGTGCAGAAATCCTGAAAAAAAAAAAGGGTTTCTTCCCCTGAGGATGAAGAACAACCTTTCTGTTCTGCCTTTCTAGGTGTTACACTCAGCAGTGAAACCTCTGATGTTCCCAGCTTGCCCAGTGATGCATTTTTAAAGTTGGACAGAAAGAGGCCATAAATACATGGATTGTAATGTGACAGAAGGAAGCACACAGTTGGTCCTGTTGGTCGTGCACCGAATCAGATGCACCTCCATCTTGTTATTTAGATGAAGTTGAGCTCTATCTCCAGTCTGTGGCACCAGAGAGTTGTGGAATTCAGTAGTTTTGGAGTAAAAGGAGTGAGAATGTTTAGTTTTGAAGTCACCACTGTACAAGGGTATGTCTAGAAATCAGCAATCATAAATCCGTCAGGAAACAAAAAACTTAGCTAGGAAAAGTGCTGAAAGATCCATCCTACTCATGAAGAAAATAACTGATCATAAATCTGTGGATTTAATGATCAACTGATCATTAAATCCACAGATTTAATGATCTTTTTTTGTATAAGAACTTCTCTACTGTTTCCAATTGGCTGAATGATACAATTGTTGAGGGCCATTGATCTTTTCTTTATCCAGTCAGTTTCATTCATCCTGCTGTCCAAGCGTTGCTTCTCCCCTTCCTCCTGTGCTAGTCTCTGCCAGCATATGAAGCAAAGAAAACAAAACAAGAGTAGAAGCAACACTCCTTGCGCTCTCTGATTTAGATGTTTGGTTTTGCGTTCCTACCCTAGTAGATAGAAGCCTTTTCCTGCCCATATTTTATTGCTTATTACTAGCTACTAAAATAATACTCTGCCACAGGCCACAAAAATGTTCCCCTATAAGCCACTTGTGAGAACCGCCTTAGCCTTAAAAATAGTAAGGTTTTCCTTGGAGAATCATCTCTTCAGGAGGAAGGATCTGCCAAGACACTGGTTGATTTGGTCTGGAGTTTTAGTTTCTTAATTTTCTAAATTGTTTTGTCTACTTTTGGAGGCAGTGAGAGGGACAGCAAGCTGGATGACAATAGAAAGCAGTGCCTTGGCTATTTAGTTAACAGACTACACCCGCGAAGTGTAAAGCATGAGCTACCTGTATAGATACAGGAGATGGGTTCTATTTCAAATTAAAACTGACTCCAGATATGCCATCCAGAAGTTCTCTGGTTTTGTGTCAACTCGTCTTTACTTGTCAAAGATGAAATGGGAAAGGGAGATACCCAGAGACCACCAAAGCAGCCTGTTAGCACTGTTCTCCTGACTCTTGCTAGCTTACCCACAGATCATTTAACGANTTTTTTTTTTTTAATGTGTGTCATCTTCTGAGGTTAGATCTTTTGGGAAAGATGGATTGCCAAGTAGCAGACTGACAAATTTGCAGCTTTGCATTTGCTAGGCAAAATTTCCTCAGGGAGATTCTGATACAAACATTGAGGAAGAATGTTTTCCTCTGCTATGATCAGAGGCAGAAAACCTGGGAAAGGATTGCCTTCCCTGTTCATGGCTTTATGTACCTGCAGGCAGTGACCAATGGCAGTAAATGGTAAATACCACAGTATGCAGTTAAAAATTTCTAAAGTTTTCAAGGAGGGAGCATTACAGGGAAAGAAAACAGTACTGAGCTTGCCTGTAATTACACCAAAGTAATTGACTGGCCTCAGCAGGATGGCATGGGTGTAACTGAAAGCCCAGAATATCTCATTAAATCCCCTCCTACCTACTGTATCTGCCATAGTCCTCCCAAGGCTCTCAGATGCTGCAGATACAACTGTAGCCCTAATTACAGGGTAGCAGGGCAAGCTGCAGAAGAAAACAGCCCTAAACCTTCAGCAAAGGAACAAACAAGCGTGAGCTATTCAATTTGTGCCTGAGGCTTGCTCTGCTGTGACACCAGCATGAGGAGCACGCTGCTGCCTTTGAGTAATTGTCACAGCGTGGCCTCCTGCACTGAGGAGCTGCAAAGCAGGCCTCCTGGGAGCATGAGGTTCCTGACAAGGCATATATGAGCAGTTCTTTTTTAATGGCGATTTGAGCCTGCTATTTCCCTTTGCAAAACCAGCTTTCCCATAACAAAGATCTTTGAAAGACACTTAAAAATATGACTATCTCACATCACTGCATGAATTGAGGTTTTAACTAAAAAACAAAACAAAACAAAACACAACCCTGATACTGAATAAAAAACCCTCTGGCTTGTAAATTTTGTTGGGTACCTAGGAAGCAGCATCTGGTTCCTGCACAACAGCAAAGAGAGTTGAAGGTAGAAAATATCCATAGCTATCAGATAAAGGAGTCCAGAGCAAACTGAGACAACAATCCTGAAGAGGCTGTCTTTTCATACTGAGAAACCAAGATAGGGCTGGAGCTGATGATATAGAAAAAAGAGTTCTGAAGGCAACCTGGAAATTCTATAGAATCTGTTTAAAACTCCAGTTTTGTTAAGCTGTTGGTACCAGTTGACCATGGACTCATACCATTTTTCTGAGGCTGAAGCCTTCTGCCTTCAAAGGACCTCTTCCATCTTTCCATTCGGGTAGTCTCGGTGGAGTTGAAAGCCCTACTCTTGCTTACCTTTGTAACTGATTCTTCCGAATAGTACAACTAGATTTTGCTTCCAGCCCAGTTCTAGTATCACACAATACTTCTAGGGAGTGTGTGCCTATACTGTAGAACAGAAAGTGCCTGCTGTTGTGCTACTCTGTGTAGTTGTGTTTCCCTCACCTTTCTGAACTTGAATGCAGCCTGCCTTATTCCTGAAAAGGCATCTCAAATTAAGAGTTGAGAATGGGGAACAAAGGTGGATCTCTGTGTTAGGAGTGATCAGCAGATTTTTCAGTGTTGAAAACCAAGTGTGCACAGTAGATAAGGTCAGCAGGGAACAGGCTACTTGCTATCAGCCCAAAACAAGAAACATTCTAGCAGCTACCGCTAGCAGCACTTCAAAACAGATGAAAGGAAGCACTTTTCACATGGCATGTAATTAAATTTATGGCACTGCTGTTACACATTGGTGGAGACCAGATGTCAGGATGCTGCAGGGCTTATCTGAGTTTTGGGTATCCTAGTGATTCCCATAATTGCCTGCTTCGTTCCTGAGAGTGAAGGAGAGGGCAGCTCTTTGCAGCTGTAGAGATTTCAGTAAACACAGGCAGACTGGTAACTTTGGCAATGGTCATCATGGGTTGTGATTCTGACTGGAACAAGTGAAACAGTTGCTTTTTGCTTCAGGAGATTGGGAACTTATTTTCAAGTTTCACATGCAGTGAGGAGTCATGTTAGAGTTAAATAACACATGAAGTGTCTCCGTAATGTAGAAAAGCCAGAGCATGGGGATGTTTAGAATGGTCTTTCTTTCAAAGAAACCAAACACATATATAAAACCAGTACTGACATGAAAAGAATTTCCTTATTCATTTCCTTGGGAAGTAATTTGAACACATTATCCTCACTTGTCCTTGAATCTGGTGTTTGCTCTGTATATAGAAATGAACATTTGTACAGAACAGGTTTTATATAGTTACACAGGATATAAGCTATCTACTTACATTTTACTCCTGGTTATTATAGCTTTGCGTATTTACAGGGATTGCCTTTAGGATTCCAGAGGCATCTATATGTAATGCAAAGTCTTTCACAGCTGAGAAGTTCCTGTGCTCTCTGGTGCATTTAACACTGTATGAGTCCTTCTGCTGATGTAAATTGTCCTACCATCAATAAATCTTGGAGCTCACCCTAGAATAAGGTTACCTTGAAAAGCTATTGCCTTGCTAAGAAAAACTTGCTTTGATATTAGATATCAGAGCTTAGAATCTTCAGGCATATGCTTCAGGATGGAAATGTGGGGTCTCCACTTCCCTTCCACAGAGACACTGAATTGTCCCAGCCACCCGTCTCACAGCCTCAGGCTCCAGGTTGAATGTCTGTGCATTGCTGTGCTGTCTGACCCAGGCTGCATGTAGAGTTTCAACTGTTATAAGCCCCAAACATCCCAAATAATGTACCAGCAACCAGAAGAGATTAGAGATTTTGAAGTTTTGTACAAAGTACTGATACGTCAAATGCCTGGGGGAGTTTACCTCGCAGATTACCATGCTAACCAGGTGAGGGGCAAGTGGATGATGAAATATTGATAGCTTACATTGCTTTTGCAGCTTGCTCTTCTGGATCCACAGTTAATAGTGCTGTTCCTTGATAAATAATAGAGTGATTGTGTGCATTTCCTCCATTCTTTTTTTTCCTTTTGATAATCTGTATACATATGATTGTCTGCCAATAAGTATGTTTGGTGGGGATTAAATAAAAATAGGTAAGCAATTTGATAAAGTGGAAGTGTCTCATATCAGCTTTGCCTGTGGCATTTTTCTCCTCTTTGTGATTATTTGGTAGGTTTGCAAAAAGATAAATATTGCAGTTTTGATAAGAAATACTCAGAAATCAAAGCGAAACTGACCTTGCAGTTATCTCAGGACTTAATAATTTACCCAGCAGTTTTGGAAGGGAATGGGAGGGTGGCAGGATGCCTTGAACAGTGGCAAAGGTACAACGTGAGCCATTCCAATGCAGAGGTATGTGGTGAGCCATGCACAGAGCTCGTTGTTTCTGCTGCTAGAGTAGCTGCTGACCATGCTTACTGAAGAATTTGTTTGTTCTCTGAGCTGGGATTCGGTCCCGCCATGTCAGCTGCAGAGACTGTGCCTCACTTGTTCAGCCCTGGTTCTTGGCATGCAATTAGCTGCTGCACACAGCTCTGTGTGTCTGTCTGTGTGACCACTGATCCACAAGTGTGATGTGCGGCCTGTTCTCAGGCCTGGTATTTTAAGAATTGTTGGGATTTTACACCAATTAATTTGAAATGTCAGGAAGTGCTAATGTCTCAGCTTTCTATGTGTTTATAAATGTAGACAGACTTCCCCTCATCTCTCACCAGTGGGAAGGAAATGGTAACCCTTCTGCTTGTTACCTCTCCTTGACTGTCTGGTTTAGACTTGTCAGGAAGAGTAAATGAATGTGAGATGAATGAATCTGAATAGGGATTTAGATGACTGAACTTCTCACTGGCAAAAGACTGCAAAAACATTGGCACAAGTTTATGGTTCTTCAGAGCATATAGGCAGCAAGAATGAGTGACTTTTTTATGGATTAATAAGCAAAGTCACAGCCCCAGGAACTTCTCTGTAGAGAAGGAGTCATTTCAATCTGTCACAATTCAGGTACAAAAGAGCTATGGGAATATCAGCAAACATGAACAAAAAATGCTTGTAGTTTAGCTCCGTAATGATTGCTTATATGTGAATAGTATACCACACAAAGGCTTGGCCAGGTTATCTATATCAGGAAAGTTTCTGCAGTCATGTGTAGCTTATGAATTCCCCCGACAATACAGACACATCAGTTCCCAATATGGTACCATCTGTACTAGAGGAAAACAACCTTTGCATGCAGGAATTGCATTTACCCACCATCTTGGAGCTTAGCAAGAAAAAAGATCTTTGGTGTAAGACCTGTCTGTAATGACCCAAAAGGCCATTTTTCAAGATCAAAGCAAAACAATCAGGGAAAGTGGAAAAAGTTTAGATACCAGATACTTCAGATCTGACTCTCGTACTAGACCAGGCTCAGACGGCCATGGAAAGGGAGTGTGCATCCACGGTTTCACTGCCTTTCCAAAGGCAGGTTCAGCTCTTGGTAGCCTTATCTTGGTTTGGACTACCAGGGATACTTTACAGTATTTCAGGACCACATCACCGGATGTGAATGTGCGCAGATGTTCACAGGTTGGTTTAATTCATATGCATTGGCAATTGTTGCTTGTGTTCTCTCAAAGTTGAGGTTCACCAAAGTTGGAGGAAATTCTGAGTAAAAAAAAAAGACCTCACATCCTAAAACCAGTGCTTGACCAGACCTGGAGTGTCAAAGCCAGTGTGAAAGCTTATGAAGCCCTGTATAAAAAAGGACATCCTCCTGCAGTGGAGCTGAGTGAACAAGGGTTTCTGTGAGTTCTGGGCACTGCTTTGCCCATTCCCAAAAGCATCAGCATGGCCCTAGGCCACCCAGGCTGCTGCCTATTGTGAGTGGCCTAATCCAGCCCACTTCAGCAGAAAACACCAGGACTTAGCCAGTGAGGGGAATGGCATCTGCCAGGGCTGACAGGCCAGGCCCCAAATCCTGGAAATGAAACACAGCCTAAAGGTTATGGGAGAATGTACTCACCTGGAAAGGGTTAGCTGTTCATATCGGGGGCTGGGGGACACACTGTGCTTCAATCTTTTTATAGTATAAAAATTTCGTGACTGAATTAAAGCCCTACTATTTGGACTGGATGATGTTACCAAATTATCAGAAATGAGTGCAGCTGGCTGTGGTGCAGATACCTCCTAGCAAGCCCTAGCACAGCACATCATTTACCAGAGCTGTAAAAGAAAGGACATTTATTAGGGGGCTTGCAAGTTAAACTTGACGTGCTGGCTTGCTTTTAGCTGGCTGGATTTCATATCCAGCTCCCCTGTTTTATTTTCCACTTCCCTCTTCGCTTGCCTTTGTTAACCAATTTTTGGCATAACTTTGGATAGATCCTGTGCTGAAAGCCTGGGGGGATCTTGATGTGACTGTTGTTAGCCTTATGGCGATCTAGCTAAACATGCAAAGGTGCTGGCAAAAAACACTTTTGGGGAGTTATGGAAAAGGAAGACAAGTAATGGAGGTGTTAAAAATTTCCTGATTGTTGGGAATTTTCACTCTGAGGCAAAATGAAAACAAAACTATGTCTTGAACTCTCCGGACAATGTGAATTTTATAAACATATATATCCACTTTCAGCTCCTTCCTTTCCTTGCCTTTCACCTGTCTCTCCCCTCCAATTGCTTAGGTTGGCACCATCAAGGTCACTGTTTCTTCCCTGCCTTTTTGTCTTTTTTTTTTTTAATACTATAGTGGGTAAAAAAAGGCCATTGTTTAGGGCACTGGGATCCTCTATTTATCTACAGGACAGATTTTCTTCTGATGCAGTTGCCAAAATGAACCTCAAGTTCATCTTGGAGGTCTTGCTCCTCTTGCACTGGTGAAAGATGACACTGGGTGCTCCCACACAACCTATCCTGGCTTTCTCACACCTGAATCTGCTGGCAACAGCAGTGTGTCGATCATCTGCCATACGTGATGCATCTGAGGTGATGAAACTTTTTTTTCTGACTCTGTTTTCCAAAATGATGAAGAGCCTTTTGGAAAATGGCTCCTTGGATGTTCCAGTCAGCAGCAACCCAAACCCCACTGGAATGTAGGGGACCGATCCCTTGTCCCAGGGAATTGCTCACTTAAAAAAAACCAAATGTAACAACTCCAGGTTATTACATTCGCAGTATCAAGGCATAAATACTTAAGTAGATAAATTTGAGGTAAAATACTTTTAAAAAGCATGCAACTGTAAGGACTTTAAATGTTAAAGTAGTAAATGTGTAGATTCATTTTTGAAAGGCCGGGAAATGTACATGGTGACATTGGGGTAGCAGGAGCTTCCATCCTTCTGCACTTTGGAAATCAGCTTATTTCCTTACAGGCCCTCTATTATTTAGCATTCTTACCTGTGCTAGACAATACACTTTTCACAAGAAGCGTGAATGTTTAGCAGTCATGGTTGGATTTTCTTATCCCTGTATTTGATGTTCTAGGTTTGAGTGTCCAATCACTTGCCTTCCCTGAGCTGGTGGATGAGCACTCACACCAGCACTCTGCTGGGCTAGTAAAGAAAGTGCTGTGATCGGCATTGGTCAGAGGTACCCTGGGGAGCAGGGTGCAGCTTTCTGGTCTCCCCACATGTGAGCTGGACCAGCTGCGGCACTCACTGGGGCTTTGTGTCTCACCTGTGTGACTGCCATCATTTTTGAAGCACACCTTTTTTATTCCTGGCTGACAGCTCCTCACAGATTTTGGGAAAGCAGCCAGTACAGAGGAGGACGTATGGGCCTGTGTCTGACTACAGCTAACGGGGTGATGTTAATTCATCACTTTGGTATTAATTAAGCTGGGCAGGAACCGAGCAGCAAAGTTGTCAGGTGTGCAGGGTACTAGCAGTACACTGAGAAACCAACAGAAGCAAGATAAAAACACTGAGGGCCGTATTCTGGCTCTGGAAGTTAATGTGCTGGCTTCAGTGGGAGCCATGTGCGTGTAACTGCTGCTGGGGGACAGGCCCAAGAGTTTAGTATTTCTCCAAATGAAGTAAAAATGTAATTATAAGCTTGGCCCAGGGTGCTCAGGGCTGAGTTTGTAACCATCTGGTGTTAATGGCCTGAAGTGAAACTTCATGCAAAGGTTTCATTTGAGCTATTATTCATCAGGAAAGTCCCTGGCCAGAGACTTCAGCTTTCCTTGTAATAGTGGAGCTTCTTGCCTGTTGCCTTACTGAAGGGCAGGGGGGATCCAGCAGACCTAATGCTGCTCTGCTTTGACTTTAAGCAAGTGGCACTGTGAAGCGACAGTGACAGACTGCTTGGAGACTGTAGAAGAATTAAGAAGTTGAGTATAATCCATATCCTCCCACCCTTTTCACTTCACTGAAATTAGGTTTAATCTTAAAGAACCCTGCTCAGGAGCTTTTTGAATGGCTGTGGTCCTAACGCAAGAAATATGCTCCTAATGTTGCCTATCCATGAAAAAGATGATGTTAGGCTCTTTGCTGACAAATATCTCAGCCCCTTCCCAGGCCAGGAGTGAGTGGAAGGACTATGTAGAAAGCATAAGTATATTTTATTCTAAACAAAATTTTTCAGATGAAGCCTTCCCATCCCAAATGGCAGGGCAGATGTTCAGTTTCTGAAAGGACCCTCATTTCTCTCCTAATTGCTGTTCAGTGGAGGTCTCCATCTGGGGGCAACCGGGGACCAGCACTGAGAGGTGAGTCAGGCAAACAGAGGCACAGAAGACCATGACATGATCAGGTATGTTGGTAAGATAGAAAGAGTAGGGAAAAAAATCAGGCTGAGAAATAAAAGAGAAATTCCTCTGCTTGCTAAAATTTCTGATGGAAATTTTTAGACATTTATGTGCAGCCCTGAAAGTAGAGGGCAAGCATTAATCACTGATGAGAAAGTGGAGTAACAATTGGCACAGAAGTATTCAGCCTGCTTCTGCATAGACATTCAGGCATCCCCATTAAAAATTTTGAGTCAAAGCTCAAATGTTCCACGTGGGAAATGTCCCTCTTCTCTGCTTTCCTCTATGTGGTCCAAGTACAGCAGCTGAAATACAACTTGTGATGGCCATCAGGGTTGTATTTCTGGATCAGAATAAGTTTTCAGCAAGAATACTTAATTTCTTCTTTTCACACACACACAAATAATTCTTAGGGCTGGGAGGCACTTGTCTTCAAACTGCTTAGTAACCATATTTCCACAAAAGAAGCAAGAGCAATAGACACGTAAAGTCACCTTCAAAAACAATTGTAGTTTCCAAAAGCCTTTGCTGGCTATTCTCTCAATCTTTGAACTCGATGTTAGACTCTCTCCCCTCAGGCCAAATTTTTGTGGCATGGAAAATCCTGGGGTTTGTGCCTCTCCAATATAAGTCTTAATCACTGTGATCACGCTGAAGAGCTTATCTGATCCTTAACCTTCACAGCATGCAACCACACTGGTGGTCTCCCTTGACGGTTTTGAACAAGTTTCTCATGAGGCCACCCTTGTCAGGGCAACATGATAACTTAGTGTGTATTTGCTGTAAGCTGCCCTATCTGCATGCTTCTGATAAGTTTGCCTTTGGCTTTTTGCATGTCACCTTCGTCTAACTCAGATGATGTAGAAATTTCCAGAGGTAAAATTCTGGTCTATAAGGTGTAGAACATAACCATGCTGGTAATTTTCTTTCTACCCCTTGTCCTGCTCCCAAGATTGTTGCTCACCAGGAAGCCTATGCTATGCTCCACTTTTGTTCATGACCCCATGACTTGTTTCAAGACCTGACAGGGAGGAAGCCTCCTTATGCCAGCAAGCCTTACCTTCATATTGCTGTTCAACTAGCACCTCTGCTTTCTCCTCCAGTTTTTGCCAGAATCCTGAAGGCTCCTGAATCCCAAAATATCACCTTTGGGTCTGTGGTGACGTTGAGATGTGCGGCGACCGGCCTTCCAGTCCCCACTGTCACCTGGCTGGAAAATGGGAAATCTGTAAGTGCCTCTTTTTTTTTGTGCTTTTGGCCGCAGACAGCTGCTAACATCCAGAAGCTCAGCCCCAGGATTAAAATGCAGGGCTGGGAGCCAGAGCTTGCATTTTCTATTCCTGTCTTACTTAGCATTTCACTGTGCAACCAGTTTGAGCCCACCTCACCTCCCTGCTGCAGTTTTCTGCTCTGCAAAACACTATTCCCTTTCTCCAGAGTGTTGCATAGGTCAATTTGTTAATATCTGGAAAGCCCAAGATGAAGGAAGATTTAGATGTTTACAACCTTCTTCTGAGCCAGGGTATCTAGGGCTTCATAGCAAGTTTATATATTTCTGTAGCTACCTTACCTCTCTCTTGTCCCAATGAAGTAACAATTACATGGAAAAATTGTTTATTTTACAAAATAACAAAGCTGAGGTAGTCAGGCAGAGCAAACTGTCTAAAGGAAAAATACCCATGGGAGGACATATATGCACAGCATATTTCCAGGTAAAAGGATCTTAAATTTTCTTGAGTGACATAGGTGACACACTGAAGTATGTCACCAATTTATTCCTGACTAGAAGCACATCCTCAAGAAAGGCACACCCTCTTCAGCGGCAGGCACCGAGATGAAAATCCACTGCTTCTCACAGGAAATTGTTCTCTGGTCATATTATCCTGACCATTTAAAACAGATGTCTGCTCTGAATTCATCTGGCTTTCATGTCCATGTGAAGACTATTGCAATGCCTTCCCTTCAGCTGAACTGAAGAGCCACTTGATACCAGATAATGTCACCCTGGCACCACAGTCACAGCAGCTCTGCAGACTAAGCCTTCTATGAATTTTCTCCAACCTTCACTTAGTTATGGTGGGAATGTTTTATAGTATTTTTGGTCTTTCAGCAGAGTTTTTAGGGATATGAGCTCTAGGTCATGATGCTGTGGAGGAAGGTAGAGTAGTTGCTTCATGCAGCTTGGCAAATTGCTGCCATTTTTCTCACTTGATCCCCTGTCAGCCCCAAGTCCTTCTGGCTACTGACTATCCACGGCTATTTCTATGGACTTTCTTGTCCAAAGGTCTGCTACATCCCTTTGCTGAAATTCCTTACTTCAAGAGGATCTCCCCATCCTGTTCCGTACCTCTTTCCATGTGTTAAAATACATCATTAAAGCACTTGGGGTACTCTTCAGGCTGTCATGCCTTCCTTATCTGCTCTAAGCCTTATTGTGTCCTCCAGTCTGATTTGGGATAATTTTCTGTATTCTCTTGAGATTCCTAGGAAGAATAGCAAAGGGATCAAGGTCTCTGTAGAGCCCTGTGGGTCCTCTGAAGTTTCTGGCAGTAATTAAGATAACTGTGGGTGCTCAGTCAAGACTTTTTTCCCCGCTGGGGGAGAATCCTTTCTAGGGGTCTGGGGTCCCCAGCAAGGACAGAGTGTTTCCAGAGCATAGACCCCTGCTCTGCCAAACTCCTATTTCAGCATCAGTCCCACAGAGAGCCGTGTGTGATACAATGCTTAGCCTTTGACCAGGGCCACTATCTTGCTTGTCAAATCTCCCCTGCCACACTCCTGATTGCAAGACAAAGCCAGTCCCAGGGGGATGGTGGTCCACTCTGCCTCATTCTAAATGTAGCAAGGAGACCTTAACAAGAGCTCATCACTAGGAAAGTCAGGCCAGGAAGAGGGTGGACTGAAGTGCATGTGTTTGATAGCTGGCTTACAAGCAAGCAATGGTGAGTCACTTGAACATGCAACATGCCTGCGGTATTCTGGTCTCTGCACAATGACCTGTAATTGTTCTGAGTTTTAAAGAGTGGGAATCTGCTGAGGTTGTTGAGCTGCTTTTGAAGTGAAAGGAATCAATTAACACAAGGGAATAGCTGGATGTTCCCAGCAGACAAAACAACTGCCATCCAGTATGGAAGTCCTAGTTACAACTACCTGGCACTTTGATGAGCTGTGCAAGACTTTCTAAGGCAACCACCTGTGATTTTCCAAGGCACATGTAACCATGTGTACTGCTGATACTGCGCTCAGGTGCCTGAGTGAAAGTTTTCTCCTGTAGACTGAGCCAGGAGGAGCAATCCTAGCTGTCTGTGCTCACCAGGCACAGTCCAGCACTGCTGGGAGGGGAGATAACACTATAGTCAAGGCCTGAGCGGTGAAAGTAGAGTGGACTGAATCAACACAAGTTGCTCATGATGAGTGGCCACTTATCCCAGGTGGATGCTGGGAGGTCTTCCAGGGGATACAGGGGCTTCCTGTAAAGAAATTCCTCCCTCCCACTAGGAAAGTCCCAGCAGTGTCTTAGAGCTGAGTGGTTTCTGTGAAAAAAAAAATAAATCTAAAAATAAATCTAGCCAGTGCTGTAAAAAAAACTTGTAAAAATCTAACTCCTGCACTCCCATCCACCTGAATTTTCTACACAGCATAAAGCCAAAAAATATCCCTGGTCCCTGGATTTGCACAGTGATTGGCATACCACCCATCCCTGATACACTGATTACAATAACCGTGCTGGTCTGGTTACTTTATGTTCTCTTCCCATGCATATTCCCTCACCATAATTCCAGTTTGAGCTCGAGTGGGGCAAAGCACATATGTTATTTTTAGAATTTTCTTTTCAAAGTGAAGCAGATCTGCTTACTGAAGATGTAATATACCATCAATTCATCCCTGCTTGATTTTTAGAATAATGGAATCTCAAAATCATAGGATGATTAAAGGATGGAAGAGACCATAAAGATCATCAAGCTCCAACCCCCTGCCATGGGCAGGGACACCTCTCACTAGACCAGGCTGCTCAAGGCCCTGTCCAACCTGACCTTGAACACCTCCAGGGTGGGGGAATCCACAGATGCCCTGGGTAACCTGTGACAGTGCCTCATCACCTTTCCAATACCCATCTAAATCTACCCCTTTCCAATTTAAAACCATTCCTCCTTGTCCTATCACTAATAGAACTATAAAGTTTTTCATTTATCACTGTCAATACCTTTGGGAGCAGACAAAGCTCACACTGAAATCATGTTTTAACTAACTTCCAGGGAGATAGGTTGATCTTTATAACTTCTCAGATTGGTTCAGTACTTTGCTCAGATGCATCCAGAGAGACAACTCACAATGCCCTTAGGGCCAGTTAACATTGATTGGTTCCATGGGCAACCACATTTCCCTTGAATTACGTTTGATACTTCCTATCAGCGTGAAGGGTAGAGCAGACAATGCTAGTCCGTCGTACGGCTTTTGCAAGGTAAAGTATTGGTGCACCATGTCTTCTTACTTTAATGAATGGCATATGAGCAGAAAAGACTTGAGGATGAAATCAAGCCCAGCTGGCCAAAATCAGCAGGCTCCAAGATCATTTATCTGGGAATTTCTGACCTGGGAAAAGAGCTGGCCAAAATCTCCACATCTGCAGTCCTGTATTTCCAGGTGTGGTATAAGAAATTTATTGTACATCTGCCAAAGTGGTAGAGCCACCACACTTCCTTTGTTCATGACTGTTTCGGACGTGTGGCAGTGGTTATGTTAATCCAGAATCAACAATTTCCAATCTATTTTCTTCTCTTGCTCTGTATAACCAGGGTCTGCAAAGCTACTTCATGCTCTTTCTTGCTAAGACATGAACAGGCTAACAATCCACTAGAAGAGACCCTGGAGTAATTAACCAGCTCAATTACCTGAGAAAAACTGAGATCACAGCCCTCTGGAACTGAAAATTAATTGCAAAAATATTGCTGAAGTGTGAAATAGAAGAGGTCTTTAACATTTGCTTTTGTCTGTGAAGCTACTAAGAAACCACCAAACTAATGACAGCAACTTTAGCTCTCTGCCACTTCTATCTGCTTGCTACATCTTTCTCTGCCAATTTAAACCTTTAGGGCTATTTCTCTTAGAATTTTCCTTCATTTGTTTGTTTGCCTTTGTTGGAAACATCACTGCATTGGGATTTTCATTCTCTTAAGGTTTCTGCAGGGTCTGTAGTGGAAAGTGTGAAGGACAGAGTGGTTGACTCCAGACTGCAGGTGTACGTCACTCGACCTGGCTTGTTCACTTGCCTTGCCACAAACAAACACAGCAAAACTTTTGGAGCTGCAAAAGCTGCAGCAACCATCAGTGTCTCAGGTATGCTTGGAAAGAAGGGGGTCATCAACTTTTTACTCTTGCAGTTGCAGTCCTAGCTTTCCTGCTGGGGGGAAGGAAAGGGGTGTGAAGTACTCTGGAGGAGCAGGGAAAACCTTGGCGAGCTGATAGTGCACAGGGGTCTGAATTTGAGTGCAAGTGCATCCCCCGCCAGACTATTTCCTCATATATTCTTATACTTTGGAGACCGACACAGCTGTCATTTCCTGAATGTTTGATGCCATCTTGTACTTTGTGTCCCAGAAGTGTCTTGGTAAGTTCATCCATGTGGAGGAAGTCATGGCCATGACCCAGTGTTGGTATCACCTAACAGCAAGGTGAAAATAGCTTTCAGGAGCACTTCAGCTTCTCAGGGTATTGTATCCACAAAGCAGGGAGGTTTGCTGCTTGAGCAATACCCTGCTGTGCCTGAGGTAACCTCTGATTCCAGGGACATCTTCCAAACGGGGAAAGGATAATCCAAAGAGGAGAAATACCAATGGTCTGAGCTAGCTGACAGCATTCGACACACTGGAGGGGTGGGATGCCATCCAGAGGGACCTTGACAGGCTGGAGACGTGGGCCCGTGCCAACCTCATGAGGTTCAGCCAGGCCAACTGCAAGGTCCTGCATCTAGGTCAGGGCAATCTCAGGCACAACTACAGACTGGGCAGAGAGTGGCTCCAGAGCAGCCCTGAGGAGAAGGATTGGGAGTACTGGTGGATGAGAGACTCAACATGAGCCGACAATGTGCTCTTGCGGCCCAGAAGGCCAACCGCAACCTGGGCTGCATCAAGAGAAGCGTGGCCAGCAGGTCGAGGGAGGTGATTCTCCCCCTCTACTCTGCCCTCG
>VXBZ01010367.1:69818-83814 GCA_013399135.1 Heliornis fulica | reverse complement strand
GGTTTTAAAATAGAGGGAGGGAGATTTAGATTGGATATTAGAAAAAAGTTCTTTACTGTAAGAGTGGTGAAGCACTGGAACAGGTTTCCCAGAGAGGTGGTGGATGCCCCATCCCTGGAGATGTTCAAGGCCAGGTTGAATGAGGCCCTGAGCAACCTGATCTAGTTGGGAGTGTCCCTGCTTCTTGCAGGGGGGTTGGACTAGATGACCTCTGGGAGTCCCTTCCAACTCTAGCCATTCTATGATTCTATGATTCTATGATTCTATGATTTATCACACCAAGAGAAAGGTGGCAGCTTATCCCTTCCTTTTTTGGGATGGGGAGAGGAGTTTAATCAGAGGAAAAAGGAATCACATGGGACTCCAGAGACAGGGTGGTAGCCCTGGCCATGCTGTTAACCAGGCATGCATCTGTCCCTCTCCTAGTGCCCTAAATTCTGCTCTGTCAAGAAAATACCAGTGCCCTTCTTTACACTGGGCATTGAGACCTGGAAACAAGCTCTGCCCCGTAAAAAACTCAGCACTTGCTTCCATATTACACATCCCCACTTCTGGGAGTGAATCTTCTCTTAAAGAGAAAGTGCTATCTGCCGGTTATGTAGGACCCAAAGGATAAGGGTAAGGGTGTGGGTACAACAGTCCACCTCAGCAAGAACTGCACTTCCTTCTCATTTCCCCTCCCCATATGGTGTCCATTGCTTCCCAACCATTCTTCCCCACAAAAAGATACAAAAGAAGGACAGAATTTAGTTGCATCCTTTTCAGACAGCTCACAGGTCTCAGACAGATTTGCTAGCACAGGAGTCTTAACTTCCAATCTCAGACAGGGCAATGAAATATACTTATGTCTCACATTTCTTCTTTCTCCTGGTTCATCATAATTCCTGGATCTGGTGCCTCTCAACAGAGTGGAGGTAAGAATGACTTTCTATGGCTGCTTAGGGGTTTTCTCTGGACCGAGAGGGAGAAGAATGATGAACCAAGGGGATTTGGGCTTAAATGAAGGGGATGGGTTTCTGGATTCCAGGCATGCAGATGAGGTTCACCTGAAGGGAGCACTGAGCTCCTTTGTATTGGAGACTGGGCTCGACAGATAAGGCCTACTTCTCTCTTAAGTAGGCAGTGGATCACATATCAGTAAGGGTGTTTAAAATACAGTAGTGAATAGAGCATTCTGGAGTAAATTCTGTTCATTGGTACGTATCTGAAACTTCACCAACCTTATAAATTTAAAAGGCACAAACTTAACTGCAAATTAAACTCCTATCTGTACACAGTCATTAAGTGTATTTTAGTTTGGTGATCACCAGATTAGGGTAAGAGAAGTTTAGATATTTGTTCCAAGCAGAGTTAAGGATGAGTAAAGCCACTTGCATATGATCAGACATGCATTTTTGCTCTGTGTTTTTTGGACTACTGAACAATTTGGCTGGCTTTTTCTTTTCTGAGTCCTAGCATATTTCTACATGCTCCAACAGCAGATCAGTCTGGAAGGAAAATGAGAGGATTAGGCTGGGAGGAGGGCTGGGAGCTACTGGCCATCAGAGAAAAAAACAGCCTGAGAAAGTTTGAGCAAATGGCTTTGCTAGTCTGCTGACACAGGCTCCCTGTGAAGGTCCCTGCCTCCCTCACAGGGTCTTGCAAGATAGAATCAGGAAGTTTGTAAGTGATTTAGTGACCACCCAATGATGATGGCAGACCTACACCCATGTAGGTGTGACAGCCGTGGGAACAGTGATCAAATGCTCAGCCCTTCTGTCCCACAGTTGTTCTCAACATTTGCTGCATGAAATTCCCTTTCTGTGACAAGGCATTGTGAGAAGCATGTTGTTGCTGCTTCTCCACTGCAGCCTGGTCCATGTTACCCCACAGGTTTTAAAAAAGCAAGGACACATGATATTAGTGCTGTTGGCCCTTGTCAGGCTGCTTCTGCAGCACATCTGTCCCATGTGTGCCTGTGCCCTCTTTTGCCTCTTGGTAAAGGACTCACCTTTCAGACTAAGCACAATGGGTATCATCAGGAAAATATAAATAATGTGACTCCATCCCTGTCAAGGGTATCTCTAGCAGGGTGCTGTGGGCAGCACAGGTATGTGGGGAAACCTGCTCTGTTGCAGGGAGATGTCGGGAGGCTGTGGCACTAGGGTGGGATGCCTGTGCCACATGAAGGTTGTCTGTGGAGCTTGGAGTGATGCAATGTCACAGCATTATTGCCATTTTAATAGGAGCTCAAGGAATCAGTGACTTCCTGTGGTTTGGTTTTTTTTTTTTTAGCCAATCTGATATACAGTAAAAAAGGATAATTAAAAAAAAAATACTGACATGGAGTCCAAAGTAGTGTAGCTAAACCAGGATCACAGAGTGTCATCTGCTGCAAATGGCATCTGAAAAGCAGAAATTTTGGTATCCTGTGTAGCCCCTTTTCCATGTACCTCCAGCTTTCCAAAGAAAAACAGCAAGAACTCCCAGTGCTGACAATGGGCAATTATTTGAACAGGAGAAAGAAATAAGAGGCAAAGACACAAATAGCTCTGCTGGCTACTCCAAATGGTTGGCATATTGTGAACTGAACTCCCTGACCCCAGTTAAACTGACCAAATGAGCAGTGGGACAGCTGCAACCAGCCCTCCTCCCTCCCGAGTTTGAATGTTGCCCGCACACAAGGGAGGCTGTTTTCCCAGGTTTCCCCACACACAGAGTGTATTGCATCCCACGGGGTCCCTGAGCAGAGGGCACACCCTCGCCCACAGACATTGGTGCTGTGGGCAGCTGATGGGAGAACAGCTGAGTTGCACAAGCCCTCACTCTGCTGCTCCCTTTCGATGGCCGTGGGGAAGGAGGGAGGGAGGGATGAGTGCTGTCTCCTGCTAGATGCAAAAATTGGAGGGAAGATAAATAAGTGGCCCATGAAGGAGCTGACCCTGCTGTGGTTTTTATTACTCTCTCAGAGCTTTGTCTCCCTGCTTTGCAACAGGAGCTTGCAAAGAGTGAGATGTGAATGGAGGAGCGGGTGGACCTTGAAGGGAAGCACCAGAAGGATAACTGCAGAGGCTTGTGACTTCCCCCTCCCTGTGCATTCCATCTAAATGCATTTGGAGGAGAATCAGGGTCAGGAGGGGTTCAGGAGCAGAGGAGGGGCAAGCAGGATCTTGGTTGATCCTGTGAAGAATTTCCTAGTATGTGTTGGATGGGACTCATTGGCTTCTGCTCATCAAGTCCATCCAAAATTGGATTGTTACTAGTCCGGAGAAAAAAAAATCCAGAGTTATTACAGGTGTGCAGCAAGCAGCATGGCTGATCTCTCCAGCAAGGAAGCAGCAAAACAAAACGTTATCTCATTAGTACCTGAGGACAGGATGCGAGGCCATAATCTCTTTTTGCTGTTTATAAACATCTACCTGCTCCTCCACCCTCTGTTAGCTTTACAGATGCCACTTTATTCAGAAACAGAGCCTAGGTATTCTGTTCCTACAGGTGTTTGGGCTGGGAACTTACTCTGTGTGTGTGTTCTTCTCAACAGCAAGCTGTACAAGGGTGATGCAGGCTACTGCAGCACATACAGAGGTGAGGTGTGTAGTGCTATCTTGGTGAAGAATGCTCTTGTTTTCTTCAACTCCTCCTATGCTGACCCAGAGGAGACCCAAGAGCTGCTTGTGCACACTGCCTGGACTGAACTGAAAATGGTGAGTTCATTCTGCCAACCGGCTGCTGAGTCTCTGCTGTGTAACTACATCTTCCAGGAGTGCAATCCCTCGGGAGCTGGGCCAGCTCCAAAACCAGTGTGCAGGNAAAAAAAGCTCATCTTTCACTTTGTTTTCATGGGGATGTGCAGGCAGTAGGGGAGTGGTGAAGGTCTGTCCAGACCTGCAGTAGCACTGAGTGAAAATGTGTCCTCTAGATTTGCAAGGGTTTTCCAGTTGTTTTCTCCTCTGTATACACAAAGAAGACCTGATCCAGCTCTCTCTGTGTTCATTGCTAGTTTACTGACTGGCTTTCAGGTCCAGAGGTCTACTATATCAGACTTCTAGTGGACAGTGTTGAAAAGAAATATCCATTTGAATGACAGAATTGATAAAAAAATTAACATCTTAGTAACAGTTAAATCTTACTAGATCAGTATGTATTCATTATCACTCTCAAAAGTAATTTATTATGTCTGATTTTGACTAAATATGGTCACAGTGTGTGCAACAATCTGGCCAAGGCAATACACTTGTCATTCAGCACTTCTCAGCATGATAAAGATGAAACAAAAGAAGACAACAGCAGATACACTGCCTGTGTAATTGTACCTGCAACACCAAACTTCCCATATGGCCCTTGTATCCTCCCATATTCAGGGAAATGTGCATTGAAATAGGGCTGGCAGGACCCCAAAGAGTCCAAAGCATCTCCCACTACAGATAATCCATTGCTGACAGGTGTTTGTGCAACATGTCCCAGAGACAGAGACATGGCTCCCTCTCTGTGAAAAATTTGTGAGCAGCTCATCCCTCGTTGCTCCATGACCACAGAGAGGAGTTTCTTATCTTCCTCTCTGCAGTGAGATTTTTAAGCATTCCCCAACTTCTCAGACTAGAAGTAGGTTTTTTTCCAGGCTGTGCTCCTAACTCTAGCTTGTCTGTCCTCTGAAGCTTCTGTTCCTCATCTTTCCTTAAGTTCTAAATATATGTATCTTCCAGCCCAGGTTCTGTTGATATTAACTATAGTAGAACAATAATTTCTTGGTGTGCTTTGAAGAGTTCAACTACATGAAGATGTCTCAGGGTGAAGCTTTCTTTTTTCCTAACATAACCATTGTCCACAACTGATTCATGTCCATTTTTGAGCCCCTGGAAGGCTGTTGTCCGGTCATTAGCCTTTTTGTGTTTGTGTAGTTGACATCCCTAAGTGTTGTACTTTGCTGTTGTCCTCCTTGAACCACATCTTAAAACAGATTATCCAGACTTGTGTTTATGGGAGAGCAGTCCCAACTCTATTGTCTCAAAATATAAGTCCTCTTTGCAGACATGGCAAGCACTCTGACAGCTGGACTTGGGCCAGATGTAGTCTACTGGCTATTATTTTTCCATTTATGTAGAGGCTTTTTAGAACAATCAGCAACATGTCTTTGTAATCTGGATTTTTCTGATTGTTCCTTTTTTACTGTCTCTAAAGCAAAAGCACAGAGGAAAATCCCAGTAAAAAGTTTGACAACGTTTTGTTCTCTATTTGGTGCCTATGCTGTTCGCTATTCCTCCTCCAGCACGGTAACGGCACATATCCTGTGAAATAAGTGTATGGGCAAGTTACCACAGAAAATCATGGTGCCAAGTACTGAAACTTTGCTTTTTGCTGGCAAAATCCTTCCTGCTGCCTTGTTGTTCTGCTCTTTGTCATTGCACCCTTTAGTACATGATCTCTGCCTATTTTCAAGATGTGTGACAGTATTTATATCTGAGCCACACATGCACAGCACATTTGTCAGTGAAGGATTTTGCACAGTACTCCGTGAGGCATTTCAGTGAGATCTGGGTCTTGCTTCATTTATCCCTGCGCATAAGTGGCCATGCAGAACCAGAACTCGTGGTGATTCAGCTGAAGACCTGCATTTCCGGGGCACTTCTGAAGTCAGTGTGATATAAATCAGCATAAAGCTATACTTGATCTCAAGCTAACAGGCACAGCATTTGCAAATATGTCTAAATCTTAATGGAATTTTCTGGAATAATTTTTCTTGAAATTCCTGAATCAATATTGTGGGTATTTTTCCCCTTTAATGACTTTCACCCCCATGATTTTAATGCAGATTTAATTGCAACTTTCTTCATGACAGGAGCCATGGAATGGCATTCTTCCTGTTCCCAGATCACGGGTGAGAGTTCCTCCAATAACCCAATACTCCCTTTGATAACTCAGACGTTAATACGTACTTTTGAACAGTTGAGGCCTCTGGGGGCTCTTGAACATATTTCACATGGTCTTAGTTACTTTCCAATTATCTTATCTGCCCTTTACTGACAACTTTATACCTCTCTCTGGAAACTGGCTAGCCTACACCAGGTTTCAGCTGCAGTACCTCATGAGTAAGAATTTAACTATCTTGGAGTCAGGAGAATTCTCCCAGTTCGTAAGGATGTATTTCTTTTTACATACTTCCATGTGTTATAGTCTTGCTATTTATTCTCTGCACCAGTTTTTCTGTTCACATGTCATTTTTATGTTCCTTTTTTGGAAGCTATCTAGCAAGTCTAAAAACTGACGAACAGACTGAGTAAAGTTTTTATAAAAATAAGCAGGAGGTAAAACAAGATTAGGTGAAATAGAAGAAACCAAAACATGAAAAAAAAATTAACTTCACATAAATGAAGACGCATTTTGATTAAAATCGGAGTTTTCCTGTTTTTGAAGTGACATCTAATCTCATAATTCTTGATTACATCTGCCTTTTATCACTGGAGGCCTCTGTGACAGCAAAAGAATATCGCCCAATTTCTGCTTCAACCACTGATGGTATGAAGCAAGCAGGCTAGGGAACAGTCTCATGTTGGAAAATGTCTCACTTTGGCTGGGTCTGTCTCTCTAGACTCCTCCTAAACAGTCCTTTGTGGTCCCTAAAAGGCTGCTGTCCCACTTGTCCTCTTCTGTTGCTGCTGTTCTTTGTCCACCTGTCATTTACATGACATAAAATTTCTAATAATAATCTGAAGCACTCTTTGCATATGATCTCATCAAGCCCTCTCTGCTCAGGATTAAGTGTTATAACAATGGCATGAACCCAGCTCGAGGAGATGGACCATCACTCCCTCTGGCTGCCTCACCATGCTCCTGGAATGGATTTGTGGCTACAGATAACCTGCCTTTAATGCTGGAGTGAACAGGATTGAAGAGCAGAAGAATGATCTTTTGCATTTTTCAGTTGCACACTGAAGAGGGGTTTTGTTTAAGGGTGCTCATACTTCATGAGCAAAGGAAGCTAATGTAGTCCAGATCTACCAAGTGTCAGCCAGTGCTTCAAATGCAAGATTTTCTCATTTCCCTAGCTAAACATTTCTTTAACTCTGAAGGTCATTCCTGTTCCACATGTTGTTTAACATAAGAAGGATAAATTATACCATCTGGCTGAATTCTAGCTTTCATGGAAGGGAGGAAGGAATAAACCAGTGCTGGTTAAAACCAAGCATGGGGCAGCTGCGCTTTGTTGGCTTCATCTTGCATCTTGAAGGGCACCCAATGCAGTTGCGGAAAAGATGCTTTGCTGGTATAACTCCCCATGGCCTCTGTTCCTTGGGTGCTTTAGAAGATTTGCAGTGTTGGTAGTCACCACCAAAAGGCATGCAATCTGCTCTTACCAGAATTGTTGCCAGACTTGTCCTCTCCCACACTTACCAGCAGGTGTGGTAGTCAGAAAGGATGTGAATCTCCAAAGGACTTCAGCTGTGCCCAGCAAAAGTAATATCTGCACATGAACACAAAGCTGGTTTTGCAACTCAGGCTCTAAAGAATGAGCACATAAATAAGAAAATCACTGATGATGAACCCTCAAAATTTCCAGTATGGTCCAGATTTGTGTGTGTGTGTGTCTTTTTCTTTTCCTAAAGCAGATATTTTTGCCTTGGCCTTCTTCATAGTTTCTGATGTAGGGAGCATTTAAATGGCCAAAACACTTGTTAGTGAATGTTTCTTCTCATTATGGGGTTAAATCAAGTGGGACACACTTAGGTCTCTTGTTCTACCAGTTACTATAAGGGTTTTGCTGTAGACTGCTGACAAAAAAAAAAAAAAAAAAAAGAAAAAGGACTGAAAAGTATCTGTGCAGAAAAGAAGAAAATTGTATGGGTTATTCTGTGAGGTTAAAAATATAGGCAAATATTTATTTTAAGAAGATTAAGAATTGCCTCTTACCTTCTTTCTTTAAAATATGATAATTTAATGTACAATTACAGAAGAGAGGTGAGATTTTTGAATGTACTGAAAAATGCTAAGAGAACTCCAAGACATGATGTTTATTTGTAGAAGATGGCAATCTCTAGGAAAAGATGGGAAATAACTCCTCACAGGCTGATATGTGTTGTGTTTTAAGCACAACCCTGCTTCATTAAAAATACAGCTTTGTGGGTTTCCTAAAGGAAGCTGTTACATTTTATAGAGTTTCCTTTGTGTTTTACGAGCCAGACAGACAGGCTTAAGGAAGCATAGTGCCATTAAGGGATTTCTGTCATCCTGCATAACCCCTGCATACCACTGCTAAGTGCAGCCATTGTTATCAAGCCATTGACTGTTGTATTTCACTGTTTTTTGCAAAATAATGTAGAGAGAATTGCCTTGCTGTAAAGGATCTCTACTGCTTTAAGGAATGGCTCTCAATGGAGGAAAACTCTCAGAAGGGGATTTACAAGCCAGGGCTCATGCTGCTCACTCTTCTTGACTGCAACAAGCTGCCCAGCCTGCATCAGGACCCCAGCGCCTGCACCCACATCCCTTTTTTTGGTAAGGTGACACATACAGATTGTTGCCTGGAGAGCTGTGTTCTTGCTGAGGGAGCTGGGAAGGATGTGATCCATAATTTACATCTAAAATAAAGGCTGATGGTGGGCACTGTCTTGTCAGTGTCAGCCCTCGTGCACAGCACTGTGACAGCTGCATTGACTGTCTTCTCTGACCACGATGCAGGAAAAATCCCTCAAGAAAATAAAGTCTGGTTTTCCATTGAAAAGGTCATAACAACCTCATTCCACAGTCATACTTAATGACAGAATGACCATTCAGGTGCCACTGCAAAGAAACAAAACTCTTAAGCCCTGCTGAGAGGGAACTTTCTCCTACAGCATGCTCACAAGCAAGCAGCAATTGTATCACATCCTGGACAACCCCTACTTACATCTTGTCTTGTTTTTTTACAGATTTTAAGAAGGAGAATATAACCAGTAAGTAGACTACATCTTGCTCTGTGTTTCTAAAGGTGGGCATGATATTCTTTGTTGAAGATGCAGCTTGCACAGAATTTTTGTGTTTTTCCATGGTTCTGGCTGTCTGGACTCAAGTTTTTACCAGGGAAGCTGAACTTGCCCATTGAAGGCTTGGGAAAACACATTTCCAGCTCTTCAGGGCTTGGAGAGTACATGAGTTGGTAACTGTTGAAGGCAATTATTGATGCATGTTGCTTTTAGGTTGTATCCTCCCTTCCAGCTGCTCCCCCTTCTTTCTACCCATTGCTTTTGGTTTTGCTTTACCCATATTTGGTGTTTCTGATACTACAGAGTATTATTATTAGGATCTGGAAGAAACCTCGAAAGATCATCCAGTCCAACCCTCCTGCCTGAGCAGGATCATCTAGAGTAGATCACATAGGAACAGTCCATATTGGTCATGAATGTCTCCAAAGAGGGAGACTCCAAAACCTCTCTGGGCAGCCTGTTCCAGTAATCTGTCACTCTCACAGTGAAAAGGTTCCTCCTTATATTAAGATGGAACTTTCTATATTCCCGTTTGGAACCATTTCCCCTTGTTCCATCACTAGCCATCCCTGAGAAGAGCCTGGCTCCATCCTCCTGACACTCACCCTTTACATATTTATAAACATTAATGAGGTCACCCCTCAGTCTCCTCTTCTCCAAGCTGAAGAGACCCAGTTCCCTTAGCTTGTCCTCATAAGGAAGATGTTCCACTCCATCATCTTGGTGGCCCTGTGCTGGACTCTCTCAAGGAGTTGTATGTCCTTCTGAAACTACTATCGAGGTCATCCCAGATTTACTTGCTCTTACTGACATGGTTACCCATGTTAGGCTGGCCTTGCAAGACTCTATATGCCAAAGACTCCAGCAGTGTCATCCAGTCATCTCTGAAGTCTGGCCATTTCTCTTACAATACCCCCACGACCATCAGCAAGACCCAACCTTCCCCCGTGGTTCTGCTGTGACTTGGCCTCCTGCCCTGCTGCTGGTCACAGCTGAAACATGCACATCCAGCTCCTCCAACTGATGTGCAACTGTAGTTTAAAGCTCAGAGACTGGCCTTGTCCATAGGAAAAAGAAAGAACAGTGCTTCTTTCCTGCCATGCTTTTGAGCATCGATGCCTTCAGATTTTGCAGGAGGAGGCATCTTCTCCATGGAGAGAGAAAGTGAAAAAAGGTGAAATTGAGACTTTTGAGGAATTTTATTTTATGGGAAGGCCTTGGCTCCATTTAGTCACCCAAATCCCAGGCACCTGGTATTGCACATCTTTAGCACCCTGTGGACACTCCAGAATTGCTGCATGATTCTTACAGCCCAGAGCTGCAGCCATCCCCTCCCTGTGGAAAGGAGCACGAGGGAGGGAAGTCAACAAATTTGTGGAGCATTCATTTCAGCCTCCCCATGGAAGTTTGTGAGTTCAAGACATGGCCTCTGTCTCCTGTGTAAATGTGTGACATTTTTGTTCAGTTTCACTGTTTTTTCTTGCAGTGACATTGCACAGGTATGCGCTATCTGGTCAAGAATCGGGGAGATGTAGCAGTAACAGTTTAGTGACATTGCCCCTTTTTTTTACTTTATAGCCACTGTTAGGTGCACAAAGGTTTGGGGAGCATGAACCAAACAGTTTTCTAGTATCAAAGCTATTAATTAAAGCCCAGCTAGCTCACCTTTATTATTCCCTCTGTCCTCATTGTATCGAGATCATGTAGGAGAGCATCTGTGTTTTCCAGGCTACCGAAGACTGAGGGATGATTTCTTAGTGTTACCGTTGCCTGTAAACTCTCCATGTTGCTCCTCTAAGGTTTCACACTGATGTTTATTTTGGATCCATGAAAAAGTTTTTTTTTCATGTTGGTTACTAGCTCAGTCATGAGGCAAGTTTCAGGCTTTGCATTCCTTGCCTGTGAATGCAAGACATTTAGAATGCTGGGCTCAGACATACAGCTATGTTCTTGGGCAGCCTAACAAGGTGTTGCACCTCTGTTCAGATGTGAGGCATAACATGATGGTTTACATGTCACTTAAAGAAGCTCAAGTTAGAACATTTTACTCTGCATTTGTAATGGGTTAAATGAATGCTCCTGAAGTCAATGGCCATTCCTTCACTGAGGTGTTTTGGATGCCTTGGGCTACAGGACTTGATGCTGTGTTTGAACTCAGTCATCTGGAGCAGATGTTGCCATGGTGGTGTTTCTACATGCCCATGTGTACTGCCTGGTGAACGTTTGGAATATGAAGGGCCTATAAAAGGCCCAAAACTGTAATCTTGAGTGCAGTGGCTGATGCAAGAGGAAAAGAGCAGCTAGTCATCGTGATGCATTTACTATGTTCCTCCAACAAGACAAACAAGACAAGCTGTGAGGATAAATTAAAACACATTGCTTTTGTCTCAGACTCAGATCAAAACTTACATAAAGCTTTCATGAAGCTGAAAAAGATTTTATTAAAACCATCTTTATTTTAGAACAGGTCTAGTTTTCCCTGTTGTCTCTGAGCTGCAAGTTTAAGAACACAATAGAAAATAAAATTATGAAAACTGTTTGCCTGCTGGTTAGTTTATATAACAAAGCTAATAGTGCAGTGGACCCTAATGCATACTAGCAAACAAAATGTCTCCTGGTCACCAGAGTTTACGTAAGATTAGCTAATGTATTGAAGTATGTAAGGCTGTGTTTCCTCTGTTGTCTTCCTGCTTCACAGATTGTGCCAGCATACATGAAAGTCTCTTGTCAGGACAGGTGGTGTCTACATTTATGTTTTGGGAACATATTCCTGCTATAAAAATCCTCCCAAGATTTTCTGCTTAATTTTTCTCTGGCTGGGATAAACCTTGTGCATGGAAAATGAACTACACTTTCTTCATTATAAGGAATATAAATTTATACTGATACTATTCCTTCAGATCTGTAGTTGCCTTCAGAATGTGATCTCCACTCATGCTGGAAACCATAGGCTATTTATAAATATTCAGTCTAAGAGGACAAGCACTGTACAGACGCAGAGAGTCTCGGTTGTATTTCTTCCACAGATAAACACCATGGGACCTTAGGAACCCCATCCCTCTACTACCTACCCCGGAAACATGGGTATCTTGCTCTTAGTGCTCCTCTAAGAGTGTAGGTTGGGAACTGTGCAACCAATGTCACAATTTTCTTGCTGCCTTGGCATGAGTGGCTTCACTGTGGTTCTGCTCTGCACTTCCTGTGTGGACACGCTGTGAACCTGGGAGATGCAATACAACCATCACTGGGTTATGGCCCATTTTCTCAGACTAGAAGAGCTCCAGTTCCCTCTTTGGAGTTTTACCAGATTTGTTCTTATGTTCAAAAATTGTTCAAAATCCATTTAAATGCAACAGGAGGCTAAGCAGTTCCCTGCTTGCCGTTGTCTGGTCCTGGTATGCATTTTAGATCTGTTGCTAACTGCCTCATGCTCTCATGAAGTTTACTCTTGTAACTCCCTGCTGCAGGACATGGTCTGATATGTATTTTCCCCCCTCCCAGGGACTTGCTACAGTGGCAATGGCCGGTTTTACCAGGGCTGGGCCAACGTCACAGTCTCCGGCATTCCCTGCCAGAAGTGGAGCGACCAGGTGCGCATCACTGTGAGACCCACCGAACGGAGAGCTGTGCTCGAGGTCTGCCTTTCCAAAGAGTTTCCCAGAGCCAGGCAGCCCAGTCCCAGTGGAAGGGCTAAGCAGGGGACAGGTTGCTTTCATTTTTAAATTCACTGGTGTTTCACACTCTCAGAATATCAATCTGTAAGTTCCCCTTCCATTGGCAAAATGCATTTGCAGTATTTTTGACAGGCTACAGAGGTTGTTTTACCTCTGACTTTCTTTGCTCCTTTGTTTTATTTGATTTCCCTTTTCTAGTACCAGCGGGGAAAAATTATACTGAAACACTAATCCAGTTTGTTTCCTCCCTCAAGGCTCCCCATTTGCACAGAAGGACTCCTCAGGTTTTCCCTGAGCTGTCTGATGCTGAGAATTACTGCCGCAATCCAGGAGGTGAGAATGAACGGCCCTGGTGCTACACAAAAGACCCATCCGTGACCTGGGAATATTGCAGCGTGTCGCCCTGTGGAGATGGTAGGCAACTGTAATTTATGATTGCTGCCACTGTGGTTGTTTTGAGACCATTGAATGTGTTTGCATCCTGACCTCACATGACTGCCCTGATCTGATCTTTCTTCTGGATTCATGCAGTCCTGTGTCTTCTTGTAGACTCAGCATCTTTAACTAGAAGGTGCGCCTTAAATATGGGAAAATGAAGTTAAGCAAATTAAACACTTTTCCCCAGAATACATTAGGGCCAAGGGATGAAATAAAATGTCATGTGTTATGAGAAATCTGTTTCCCGCACTGTTTTGCAGAGAAGGTAGGATTTGGGCATGCTTTCCAAAGTCGTTTTGCTTCTGATGATTTTTTTTCAATAATAAAACCCAATTCAAACCTAAAAAAGATGAAAACTTCTTTGTGATGTTGACATGAAGATCTTTTGTTGCTTCTTGTTTAGAGACCAGAACAATTTTTGAAACATATTTCATCCAAAATACACATTTTCTATATCTTGGTGGTCAGAAATCCTGCTTGCACAGACTACAGGGTTGCTCTGAACTTAAGGAACACAAGTCAGTATCAGTTTAGCTGGACTTAAAAACAATAGTTCAAATTTCTTTTGAGCTCGATTATTTTGTGTACAGATGAATGTTTTCTAGAATGTCTCAGAAAGTATTCAGCGGGTGGCTACCTGAGTAGGTTGGTTTGGTTTTATTTATTTTATTTTTTAAGATACAGCCAAATGTCTTTTACACTAGTTTACCATTTTTGCTCCATAAAGACATTGAGATGCAAATTGTTGGAGGCAAGGGGATATTTCAGGAAAGTTTCATGATGTACTTACTTGGTCTTACACTCATGCTTGCAAATTCCTTTTAGGACACATAATACATTGTGGTCCACGTGATAGGCCATTGATCTTTCCCACTGCAAACATTACTATATTTGAATACTGTTGAGATCATCAGAGGTGATCTTCCATCTGTAACTCTTGCAAACATT
>VXBZ01010367.1:56912-69803 GCA_013399135.1 Heliornis fulica | reverse complement strand
CCTTACCAAAGTTTCTCTCCCAGTTCAATGGGAACTGTGTCTAGATCCTGGGTTTTCACATGTGGCAAGCAGAAAGAGGTTTTGCTTCCTGCAAACCAGGTTTCCCCAGTATGGTCTTTTCGTGCAGTCATATAATTGTATCTGTAATGTCAGTAATTCCAAAGACATCAGTCTGACTCTTTAAATACCTATTTGANCGGCGAAAGCAGTGGAAAACCAAAAAAAGGTAAAGCTTGGGACTTAAGGCTACAAGTGCTGTTTTAAAAGAGGGCTTGCCTGTTTCTGAGTGCATAGTCCTGTGAACACCTGGTAGGAGGGTACCAGACCTCCCTTTGCCTGCACCAGCCCAGTGCAAGCTCTGGGGAGCTCCTGTGCCAGAGCAGAAGGTGGCCTGGTAATGGTTTGGGGACATGACACCTTACTCCATCTTTCAACAGGCCTGCTTCCCCCCCCTTTTACAACCTTGAAGAAACCAACCCTGGAAGAGATGCAGATATTTATCTCCTGGTTGAGTGCTGTGCACACACTGACTGAAAACTGCTCTGTCATTTCAGAGAGTCAGAGACACCGACACTCACCACTCTGCCCTCTGAACTTCTCCTAGACCGCCTGCACCCCAACCCAATGTATCAGCGGATGCCCCTTCTCCTCAATCCAAAATTGCTCAGCCTGGAGTATCCCAGGAACAACATTGAATATGTGAGAGATATTGGGGAAGGAGCATTTGGAAGAGTTTTCCAAGCGAGGTAAGCAGCCTGTGTGTGAGTCCTCTCTATATGGAGGTACCTGGGAAAAACTGGCAGTTGAGTAACCTTGTATCTAGGCACCAGAAATCAATCAATCAATCAATCAATCAATCACTCACTGAAACCAAAATCAAATGCATGTTTACCAAATAGCACACTCAGATTTGAATAGTTGTTTTTGTTGTCCTCTGCCTCCTGTTGATATTTGTTAAAATTTCATCACAAATGACTCCCCTGCTCTTCTCAGTAGTAGATGTAATGTCTTACACAACAAAATCTGGTGTAAAAGCTTAGCTAAATTTATCATCACTGTTTTTGCCAAGAGTATTGCCTGTGACATGTGACCTATTGTGAAATTCTTGCATTTCTCAGTATTTGTGAATTGTCAGCGTGTGGTGTTGTCCATTATAACGCCAACACAGCCCAGTAATTACTACTGAGGGCAATGCTAGAGTTGGGTCCTGACCCAATTTCCATTTAATTCAGTGGCAAAACCAAACCAAACCAAAATTCCCCTAAAAATCCAACCCACTTAGGCCATCAGTATTTTTTATACCTTCTTTAATTACTCATATTTTATTCTTGGAATTTTCAGCCATTAATGCCTGTTTTAAATTTAAGGCATTAGATGAGATCCCAGATCTGCTAAATCTCATGGGAGGTGAGATCATGCACTACCTCAAATGTGAAAAATATTTCATTGAAAAACCCAGAGATGAGTTCAGTCCTGCCTAGGTTATGTAGATGGAGGATGTCATGTTAGCCTAGACAGAGTCTATAATTTCTGTAGGATTGTTTTTAGCCTGTACTGGTCTCTTAAGAAAAGTCCCATTCCCAAATGTCCAGCAGGAAGTGGCCAGACTGTCAAGTTCCATGTTTAGTCAGGATGCTTTTCTTTGTCTTCTGCAATTTACAAGTCCAGGATATAGATGATTTTCTATCTGTATCTGGAATAGTGTATGATGACCTCAAAAAAACCCCAGAGTCCTACCATGTATCAGAGTCCTACCATGGGCCAAGACCTGCCTGGTGGAACTGCTCCCATTGACTTCAAAGGGAAAGGAATCTTGCAAAAAACAGTCATAACTGCAGATACTTTAAATCTTTATAGTTATGCTGTGGATATGTGTGCTAGACAACAGATTAGGTGCATGTTGAATGTGTTAGAGCAGGAAAACATTTTCAATCGTTGTGATGGATTTTTTTTTTTTAAACGAGGGAATGCATTTTTTCTAATGGAAGAAATGCAGGCATGCTTTTCCTCAATAGAGAGAGCGCTAAAAATAACAAAGTTCAGAGGGTGCACAGTGGGAAAACCACAGATGCTTAGCCTGTTATTGATCGTTAGTCTGGACAGCAAGGCCGAACACATCTGAGCCTGAAATGAGAACATAGCTGTAGGAAGTGCACTGCAGGCAGGCCAGCATGGGGGCACAAGGCATCCCTTGTCCCAGCCTCTGCACAAAGCTCGGGATGCTCTATGTACCATCACCTTCCTGCTTGTGCTGTTGAGGTCTTCACCATTCTGTGGATGTGCAAGCAGGGAAGGTGGTCTTCCTGCCAAGCACTGCTTTGGCCCTGTGCTAGGAGCTTCAGTATAATTTAAATGCTGAATAGACCTTTCGGAGTTGGAAGTGACTCCTACCCACATTGAGAAGAACCTCCCAAAGGGCATTCAAATGTCACTAATGCACTGAGTTAAACAAGCACTGAAGTGGTGTA
Organism: Heliornis fulica; assembly: GCA_013399135.1. Lineage (NCBI taxonomy): Eukaryota > Metazoa > Chordata > Aves > Gruiformes > Heliornithidae > Heliornis > Heliornis fulica. The sequence goes on along the minus strand of VXBZ01010367.1, from coordinate 67,335 downwards.
GAGACCCTCTAACATTCACCCTAGTGCTGCAATTTATTTTATTTGAACATTTTTGCTATTGTCAGTGGAAACTGGGAGGAAAAGAGATGGAGAAATGTCTCAAGCAACAGTTCATCTTCTTAAGTAGCGTTTGCAAAGTTTTTGGGAGTACCATACCCCGAGAAATGCCTGCTCTGCGTGGCTCAGGCAAGCAGTCACAAAAATATTGCTTCTGAGAGGTTTCCTTAATTTTATTAAAATCTCTGTCAAAAGTCCCTCTAATGCCTCATATCTCCAGGGAACGTTTAAGCCACTGGCATTTCTGTGCACCGCTGGCAGATCAGTGCAGACTGGTGATCCAGTAGCACCAGCTGTGCATCTTTCCAGGTTACTGAAGTTATCACAACTCAAATTGTTGCCTTCCCATCTCAGATGGATAAAATGTACTTGTCTACGTGTGTTAAATGGACATCTCAAGCTAAGTTTAGCAACCCTCTTACTTTTCCCGGTCTCATGTTTCTCCCTCTCCTGTAAACACAGCTCTGTGCACAGTGCCAGCGATGCCTTTGCCAGTTGGCTTGCTGTGAGTCCTGATTCAGTGTTTACTCACTCCTGGGTCAAGCAACATGTTAGGACAGGAAGCGTCTGGCTATCATTTACCAGCTCCTCCTGAAAGGCTGCTGTCTTCACTGGGAGCGGCTTCTCGCTGGAAAGGATGAGGAAGTAAGCAGTTACTCTGACAGATGTTCTTAAAACAAGATTCAAGCCCAGTCTTGGATCTGCCCTGACTGGGTTTTGATGGTCAATTCAGGATACTCTGTCTCTGTGTGGCCCAGTGACCTTCCCCATGCAGTTCCATGCAGACCAGCATGAAGTTTTCACCAGAACTGGAATTGAAGGGTTCAGGCTAAGCATGAAACCCAGGATTTCCTAAAAGCCTGAATGTGTCATCTTTGCTAGCAAGATGACACGCTGACCCTCACTGCAAAGGCACAACTGTCTCTGCGAGAGATAAGACTGTCCCCAAGTTTGCAGTTTCTCTGGCAGAAGTTTCCTCATGTTCTTTCCAAGTGTGAAGGGTGATTCTTTGACCTTTATTTTGACCTCAAATATAAGAATTGGGCTGAAGCAGCACACAAATTACCAAGGGTGAAATTACTTGCTGTTGTCTGAAGGAAGGTCCATTAAAAGGTTTTGCCCATCTTAATCTCACTTAATTTACATTTAGGCTAGGTTATATTACAGGTTTTCAGTGAAAAGTCGATGGATGGGTGTACTTCAGGCTTTGCTCTCAGTTGAGTTTTTCTCTCTGAAGCATAGAAGGTGGAACTGTGCTTGTACCTGCTTTGGCACTAGGCCTGCTAGTGAGTGATGAGCAGTAAGCTACAATGAGGCTGTTTGGAAAAGATTGATCTGTTCCTCCTTTTACTTTTACATTCTATAATGGTTTCTTCATGCTGTTGCTGCTGACTTTCTTGAATGCTGAGATTAGACAGCAGGTGGTAGGTGTGGGTATGCCTCCTTTCCTACTAGACTGGAAATTTGCTGGTAGTACAGGGGAAAATAAAGGAAGACATTTTTCTGTAACGGAGGAGTAGCAGACAAGTGTGGAGTCTGATTCTGCTCTAACGTGCTGGATCCCCTTGCCGGAGTGCCTCAGCTGTGATCTGTCCACCTGTGAGATTCCTTTCTCAATGGGCACCCTGCCACCTTCTGACATTTGACATTTACAGCATCCAAGTGCATCTGTTGCAATTGCCATATGTCTGGAGTAGATGAGAAGGAAATTGGAAGTTTGGTTTGGAAATTGGAGCCACCTCTTGGGGCTACTGAACAGTAAAATAACTTGGCATTTGAGCAATGGGAGGTGTAGTAACGTGACACCTAAGTGGGCATTGCTTTCCATGGGCTCTGGCTGGCTACCTATGAGAAATGTATTTTAACCGCAGGACCCCCAGGAAGAATTGGTGTGGGCAACAAATGGCACATTTGAGGTTTGATTCATGTTTGAAGAGTGGAAATTTACCCTTCTTTGGCAACAGCTACCCATAAATCTTTGGCAAGCCCATCTAATTAAACTTGTGGAGGGTGCAGTGACCTGTGGATAAGAAAACTAAATGAGTCTGTGATTGCTCTAAGTCAGTTTCCTATGGATATGTGCCTCTAAGTTCTGGCAGAAGATTCACCAGTGTCTTACCAGGGGTGTATTCATGTATTACCTTGTTCTTCAGACAGGGCACAGGTATGCTTTGTCCATTCTGGCACCTGTTTCCACAAAACTTGCCAGAGCATAGCTGGAGCATGTCCAGAGGAGGGCAACCAGGCTGGTGAAGGGTCTGGAGAACAATCCTTATGAGGAGAAGCTGAGGGAGCTGGGGTTGTTCAGTCTGGAGAAGAGGGGAGACCTTATCACTACCTACAATTACCTGAAATGAAGTTGTAGAGAGGTGGGCAATGGTCTCTTCAGCCAAGTGACAGGTGATAGGACAAGAGGAATTGGTCTTAAACTTCACGAGGACAGGTTCGGATTAAATGTTAGGAAAAAGTTCTTCACTGCAAGAATTGTCTGGATGTGGAACAGGCTGCCCAGGGAGGTGGTTGAGTCACCATGCCGGGGTGTATTTTAAAGACAGGTTCATGAGGTGCTTAGGGATATGGTTTAGGAGAGGACAGGTATGGTTGGACTTGATGATCTTAAAGGTCTTATCCAACCTAGTTGTTCTGCAATTCTGTGTGTTTCCTACACCTCAGCTCTACCATATTGAATTCAGTTGAAATTAGCCAATGTGTTTGTAACTTGTTGAATTGCAGACACAAGCAGATTCCACACATGCATGGAGAACAGTGGAAAAAGAGTATTTTCCTCATAAAACCAGGGGAACATGCTTACTGTAATTGCTACTTTCATTCTAATAATAGCCAGATATACCAATGCCCCTATTGTACCAGGTATGGGACAAGACATAGTGAAAAGAGGCTCTTTCAACATTTTCATATAAAAGTAGTTTATTTTTATGCTGATGAGTTCTGTCATTACATTCCAAAAGTGAATTAATCTGTCCTGCCCTCCATGAAGTTAAGTTAACCAGGAAGAGGTTATTGCTTACCAACCTGTTATTTATCTGTCTTTTTGCCAGTCACGGCAATGAGTCTGTAATCAGAAAGAACAGTGATCAAAAAAAGCTCTAATTAATTTAGACCCCCTGAAATAAATTACACATCTCTTGGCTGTGCAATGCAGATGTACTTGTAAGTTGAAAAGGGTCTTTCGTGTTCCTTTAGTTGATACTGGGGCCTTCTACATTTTTGTTTCCTTATTTTTTCTGTTCTTTTTGCTGTCAGCCTATCCCTTTACTGCTGAAACAGAGCCTACATTTGGTGTGCATGCACCAATCACTGATGCTTTCCTTTCTCCCCTCTCCTTGCAGGGCCCCAGGGCTGCTGCCATATGAGCCTTTCACAATGGTAGCAGTGAAAATGCTGAAGGAAGAGGCGTCTGCAGACATGCAGGCTGACTTTCAGAGGGAGGCAGCCCTCATGGCAGAGTTTGACAACCCGAATATTGTCAAGCTTTTAGGTACCTGAATGAGGCATCCATGTTCCGGGTACCACCTTTTGCAGATCTGCTCTGGGGTTGTAGAAGGTGTACAGGGGCTACCATACATGCATGACTGCCACTTAATGCAAATGGAAGTGCTGGTCTCTTTTGCAAGAGAAATTGCAGAAGAGTTGAGCTTTTCTATGTGTCACATCATGCTCTGCTAAATTAGCCACCAGAACACGTCTCAAAATGTAGGTCTGATGCTGTTGCCTTAACAGAATGTTGCACAGTATTAAACCTTCTTTGTCCTGCATGACATGTACCATTGAACATCTTGCTGCCTGGTTCTGCTTCCAGTTTATTAATATTGGTGTATTGTCTCATATGAAGGCATGCACTTCCTAGAGATGTGATTTATTTTGTGGGTACTTAAAAAAACCCAGACACAAGTCCTGCTAGTTTTATGGTTGTCACTTATTATTGCAATGTCTAAACACTCACCAACATTAAAAAAAAATAAAATCAAAGAAATAAGCAGCAAAAGCTAACCACAAAAATGGTATCTTCCTTCCCTTCCATTCCCAGATGAAAGGAAAACTCAGTTTATAGAGGTTTTTATAGAGAGTCTCAACACCACAGCTTTGATAATAGGTCATTCTTCTATGAAGAAAGTTGCTGACCAAATTTTATTTCTGTAAATTTTCAGTTTTTGTCTGAGGTACATGTTGCCAGCCACCTTCACCTGATGATCCTGCTCTAAGTAGTTGTATTCACATCTGACCCATCTGAACAGGTGGCTGAGATCTTAATTTATTTCAGTAGGAAGATCTACAAAATCCCAGTTTGGGAAATGCTGCGTTGATACAAGTACTTTGGCTGTAGAAGAGAAAAGCAGGAGATACTCCAAACTCATATAAAATTGTGTTCATTGTCAAGAAATGTTATGTGAGGAAAAGGCAAAGGTACAGGAAAAAAACAGTTTCATATGGGGGTGTGGAGAAAACAGCCATGTTGAAGACAGCTGAGATGATAAGGCTCTCACATACACTCCTCATACTTGTCAGATCCTGATTTGATCACAGTGTGAACAGCTATCTGTTTTTTTCCCAATGATTCAAGTGTTAGGTCATCAACAAGAATTTCAGATTTCACAATAAGTTGGATCACCGATTGCTAAATGATGGCCCTAAGAAAGCAAATCACACATATTTTAAATGTTGGGGTTTGCTGGTCAGCAATTTGATATTAGGTATGCAAATATTTTTGCCATATACAGTATGCTTGTAAAACTGGTGGGAGTGGGGTGCTGTGCTGGCGCTGGCCCCCACTAACACTGGTGTAAGGCCAAAATAGTACCCTTCAGTGGGAATAGATTCTGCATCTATCAGTTGTGGCAAATTTCTCCTTTCTGGTGTTTGTTTCTGCTTTGTCTTTCAGTTTTGAGTATCTGTCATTCTAAAGGTAATTTCTACAACCAACTTTTTTTTTTCTTTTTTTCTCATGAACTGTTAAAAAAAACCCCAAAACACCAAAAAAGAAAACCTCAGCGATTGTAGTAGTTTTAGCAGGAGTGTCTTTGGATTTCAGGTATTCCACTGAACCCTTGAACATATGCCAGGTGATCACTCTTCAAGTCTTCCTGCATATGTGTAGCCACTAGACCGATATCAGTATAAATGCAATAATTACAATAAAATATAACAAAAATTCTATAAAGGTTACTTCCTGAATATATGTCCTTCCAGCTGCACCTGGGAAGAGGCTAAACTTCTGTTAATGCAAATTTCAGCAGGATTGGGCTTTTAATTTAACACTACTTCAGAGGCGTATCTTTTTCCTGGGTTATCCAAACAAATAAGACAAGTGCATGAGATGTTAGCATCTCCCTCAGAGTTTAGCATTAGATACCTCATGAGAGAGATTCAAAACCACAAAGAGATCCAAGCAAACTTGATGGCATTTGCATGGTTCACCTTTCTCTCTGTCCCTTTATCCATTATTGAAAGTGCAGTTCCCTTTGTGTAAAGAGTTTTGAAATTTTTTGATTTTGTACAACAGGACCCACTTTGCTACTGAAATGACCTGTGTGGTGCATCTACTTTCTTCCAGGTGTATGTGCTGTTGGGAAGCCAATGTGCCTACTGTTTGAGTACATGGCCTATGGAGATCTCAATGAGTACCTGCGTGACCGCTCACCCCGCAACCTCTGCAGCCTGGTGCACAGTAGCCTGGATGCGCGGATCCGCCTTTCCAACCCCATGGCGCTATGCTGCACCAGCCAGCTCTGCATAGCCAAGCAGGTGGCTGCCGGCATGGCGTACCTCTCTGAGCGCAAGTTTGTCCACCGGGATTTGGCTACCAGGAACTGCCTGGTGGGGGAGAACATGGTGGTCAAAATTGCCGATTTTGGTCTCTCAAGGAACATGTATTCAGCTGACTACTACAAAGCAAATGAGAATGACGCCATCCCCATCCGCTGGATGCCCCCTGAGTCCATTTTCTACAACCGCTACACCACAGAGTCTGATGTCTGGGCCTATGGGGTGGTCCTGTGGGAGATCTTCTCTTATGGTATGCAGCCCTACTACGGGATGGCTCATGAGGAGGTCATCTACTATGTCAGGGATGGGAACATCCTCTCCTGCCCAGACAATTGTCCTCTGGAGCTCTACAACCTGATGCGCCTCTGCTGGAGCAAGCTGCCTGCAGATCGGCCAGGCTTTGCCAGCATCCACCGCATCTTGGAGCGCATGTATGAGAGGGCCTTGGCCAACCCGTCAGTCTGAGGGATGTGCCTGGGATGCCCACATGTCCACCACCCGTCTAGACTGACTTGGGCTAACCCTCAGGCTCTTGAGTCATGGCTACATGCAAAACCCTGGTTTCTGGGGAGTAGAAACAGTCTTGCTCTTCTGCCAAGAAAGAAGTATGGACTGCACTCCCTTATGGTGGGCTATACCTCCCTGAATGGGACTATACCTCCCAAACAAGAGGGATGACTACTGGTCACCAAGCCTGGACTCCTCAAGTTGGCAAGGGCATATGTTAGACGTTTCCAGTTCACAGAGTTTCCAGGGGAAGCAAACCAATGTTTCAGTGGTGGTGCTTCCCTTCCTAATAGACCCCATGTCCTTGTGCATTTATGCTGTTGGCTTTGACCTTTTTCTTCCTTTCTTCTTATATTGTCAAGTATTATTTAAAAGATTTTAAAAAAAAAAAGATTGCAGAGTTCAATCTTGTTGGGGATATTGTTTACTATTTTATTTTCATATGCTCATTATATTTTTAGAAAAAGGATACTTCTGAAGCCATAGGACACTTTCTTTTTTCCTTTTAACTTCCACATCCTCTTCAACACAAACATGTCATTGACAGAGTCAAAACAGGAGGCTGCAGGACCACCAGCAGCTGCCCACATCTCATGCCGCACAGGTGAGCAAACACCTGTCCAGCACAGATCTTTGAAGTTCCACCCAAGATATTCTCTCAGGCATTGCAGCGCATCTTTCATGCCTTCTCTTGCAACAAAGCCATTTGGTGCCAAGGGAGAAATTCAGACTGGTCCTGCACATGGTAGGTCTCCAAGGTGTATTTATTTGCCTTTGCCTGCAGTACTGTCCTCACTGCACTGAGAGCAGGGTGAGAAGCAGGCTTTCTGCAGAAGCTTGGGAGGTTATGTTACTTATTTATCTTCTTTTTCCCTTCTTGTCTTTGCCTCCTGTTTCTGGCTTTCCTTTCCTGACAACAGGTCCTAACCCCTGTAAGCCCCATTGCAGTGTTTGCTGGCCACCTTTCCTTGTGTGGAAGTTTGCAGCAGAGAAATAAGGAAGATGGATGCCTGTCATCAGTGGCTTCCAGAAGCAACCTGGCAGTTAGGTGAAGGTGTTCACATTCCACTGGAAGTGTTACAGACTGTCCAGCTGTGGGCAAAGATGAGGCTGCCTTGGTTACAGAGCCCACCTCCAAACACCAAATGTCATTTCTCTGTTAAAGTTCTCCAAGGTGCAATACTTCAGTGCTAGAGACAATCATACTCCTCTGAGGACAGGCTGGATCTTTTAGCTCCTTAGATGGTGAGGAGTAGATAACCTCATTGCTGATAAGAAATATAGCCAGGGGCAGAGATATGCAGTTTCCCCACAGAGCAGGAGGACCAGTGAGTGACCCATCAGTGTGGCTTCTGTAGCTGGGGCACACCGAAACAGCAGTGTAGAGCAGGCATCTGTAGGGCTACCAGGAGTAGCCAGGGTAAGCTTGAAATGCTCTGCTGGCCATTACGAAGAGCAAGGATGGAAAGCACATACCTTACTCTGCTGTTTCCCTGTAATGTGAGCTAATCTATGCTACGTCATAAGCTACGAGTTCCTTCTGCACAGCTCATCATTCTCACACTGCTGGTGTCACTTGAAGCAGCAAGCTTTTTAGAGAGGGCAGGATCAGACCTTGTGTGTGGGTAGTGGTGTGAGTCCAGGTACCTAGCACATCCTCCTAATTTGGAAAGTATCTTATGCCAAGCAAAAGATGTGCAGGTGTAAAACCTGCACCATGCACTAATGCGAATGAACACACAGATTTACAGTGAAAGGGACTTTCTGTCTTTCTGCCTTCTAGGATTCCAGAACCAGCTTTGGCCACTTACTCTCCACATGCTCCAGCTAGACTGCTTTGAAACCATGATCACGGTTGTCTTCTTGTTTTCATGTGGGATGAAATTAGATGTCTGTAATATTGTGTACCATGAAGTCTCCCTCACGTTCTTTGTGAGAGAAGGAGTAGTGCTTTTTGTTGCACTTTCCTAGCCCAAATCATTCTCTCAGTGACATCATATTCAGGTCAGCGTGGGCTTGCTTTTATAAAAGAGTGGAAAATTGGGTTTTCCTTGTCCAGCATTCCAGTCTTTGCATGCACTGAAATGAGTGGTGGTGAGTGGTTGCAGGTCAGGAAGGAAAATGCTTCCTTTGTTGCCGGAGGAAAGAGATTTTCAAGATCACAGAATCACAGAGAATATCTCTGCAGCATGTTCTCCAAGGATGACAAATGCTTCCACGCTGCAATCCAGCAGGAGGGCTTAGCACCTAAATGGTGATGCCCTTTGAGGATGGAATGGTTGACAGACGTTCGGTTGCATTGGCATGTAGCTGAATTTTTACTGTGAAAGTTTTCTCCTGTTGTGCACTTTTCAGCTTGGTAAAAGCTGGAAGTTGAATTGCTTTCATGATTTGCCTTCTTCCACAGCTTGCTTTTCTTCTCCTTTTGTTTGACATTTCTGCTTTCTTCTGTGTATGTTAACAGCATGCTACTCTAGAGACTTCTTGACTTTTCTGTGTAACTATCACTAAATCAAATAACTCAAATGGGTGTAAACACAGCAATTATGAGACAGTAGAAAAGAAAATTTCTGACTCAAAAATTTGTTTGGAAACAAAAATGTTTTTCGGTCTTTAGTCTGGATTTATAATTCATATAAGGGAAGAAGATGAATTGAAAATAGCATTTTTGTAGCTTTGGTTCTCATTCCACTAATGGCAGAAGGACCCTTTCAGTCAGTGGCAGCGGATGAGAACCACGAGGAGAAGGGGAATTTGCAGCATATCCATTGTACCCACTCCCTCTGCAAATGTCCTGCCTAGAACATTTGCAGCACATATAGAGTTTTATCCTGGAGAATATATTGTGACAATCTGTCCAGCCAACAGCACAGAAATCCTCTCATGTTCCTATAGCATTACTTAACAGTTCCATTTAATTTACATGCAAAAAGCTGAAATTGCATAGTTAATGGCCTGGAACATAATCAAAACTGGTCTAGAGGAATTGCTTCTCAAAAACACTGTACATTAACCTCACTGTCTGGTCTCATTTCTCCGAGGATATATAATAATTATTTTTCAGTGACTTTTTGTTATACATTTCACAAATGATGGCTTTGATAGACATCCTAACCAGAGATGTACATTTCTCATTATCACAACCTGTGTAACTGACGTGTGCAATATTTTATAAAATAAAGAGATACTGGAAAAGGATAATACTGATTCTGACCTTTCTGATGTCTTCCTCCTCCAGCACTAGATCTGTTTCTGAAAATGGTTGCATTTAATTTTATTAAACCAGCTTTGTAACAGCCTTAGTATCACAGTGGTTATGCTGTAGGCAATTGCAGTTATAAATTAACCTTTTATGTGTGCTCAATGAGGTGTTGTTTTGATGGGTTAAATTGTGTACTAGAGGGAAACATTAAGAGGCTATGGACAGAATGAGTGCTTCAAAAATCCAAGTCAAAGCAGGAGAAGACACATGGGTCCTGTCCTGACACTAGTGATGTGACAAGGAGAGAAAGGAGGGGTTTTTTACAGCAACATGGGTTGGAGTCCGTTGATGACTTTCCCAATGTGAAGGAAGTCTCCTGTAGGTGGGAATGACATATGCCTCCTTCCTGGTTTCTGCTGGCATATGTACCTGGATTCAGGTCTCATACTTGGATGTGCTGGGAATTAAAGTGTACTATAAAATCAAAAGTGGATTGAGTTTGCTGTCAGGTGCACAGCTGAGAAATGTTTGTCACTGATGAAGTCATAACTCCTTGTTCTGGATAATAGAATCACAGACTCTCCTGAGCTGGAAGGGACCCATAAGGATCATCGAGTCCAACTTCTGACCACACAGGGCCAGACAAATCAGAGCATAGGACTGAGTGCAGTATCCAGATGCGTCTTGACGTCAGTCAAGCTGGGTGCTGGGACCACTTTCCTGGGGAGCCTGTTCCAGTGCCTGACCACCCTCTCAGTAAAGAACCTCTTCCTGATATCCAATGTAATCCTCCCCTGTCGCAGCTTCATGCTAGTCCCTCGGGTTCTATCACTGGTCAACAAAGAGAGGAGATCAGAGCCTGCCTCTTTGCTC
>VXBZ01010367.1:45751-56760 GCA_013399135.1 Heliornis fulica | reverse complement strand
ATAGACCACAATGAGGTCTCCCCTCAGCCTTCTCTTCTCCAGGCTAAACCAACCAAATGACTTCAGCCTCTCCTCATAAGACTTCCCCTCCAGACCCTTCACCATCCTTGTTGCCCTCCTCTGGACGCTCTCCAATGTCCCTCTTGTAGTACAGCACCCAAAACTGCACCCAGTGCTCAAGGTGAGGCTGCACCAGCACAGTGTAGAGCGGGACAATCACATCCCTGGACCATGCCATGCTGGATGTACCTCAGGATATGGGTGGCACTCCTGGGCATGATTCTTAAACATGAACTGATTCAGGAACTTTATGGGAACTTTACTGTAAAAATTAATGGAAAATATTTGTCAATGAAAACTAGTGAGTGAAATAAAACTTCCTGACTACAAACAGCTTTTCATATTTTATAAAGAAATTGTAGGCTGCTGGTGGTTCTGAAATGCAGGACCAGGATATTTTTCTTACTAGCAAAAAAGATAAAAAGAGAGAAAAAGAAAAATCCTCTCATTTTACTAACTGCCCAAAGACATAGAACCTAGCGTAATAATGTCATGGTTGTTTTTCAAGTTTCTCAACCTTAGGAGAGAAAATACAGAATCATTTACTGGAAAATCTTTAGAATCCCACTTTTTAATATAGTCTTGCTGTATGTAGCTAAAAGAATTCCCTAGAGACAGCTGTCTGTGCTAGCAGTTCAGTGGCCAGCTGTAACTATATGAAGTTAGTAGCTGAATGTTATGTATGAACTAATGTATGAAGTATGAACTGTAACTGTAGGGTAATATCTGAGGAGCTCAAACCTGCCCTTAAAGCCAACAACTCTAGTTTTCTTCAACACAGGATGTCGATGGATTTCAGCTAGGGGAGGGAAGGTTTAGACTGGATATCAGGGGAAATTCTTCATGGAGAGAGTGGTGAGGTTCTGGAACAGGCTGCCTAGAGAGGTGCTGGATGCCCCAACCCTGGAGGTGTTCAAGGCCGGGTTGGATGGGGCCCTTGGCAACCTTGTGTAGATGCAGGCCTGGAGGTTGGTGGCCCTGCCTGTGGCAGGGGAATCGGAACTTGATGATCCTTGGCGTCCCTTCCAACCCAGACCACTCTGTGATTCTGTAGCTCAAAGTAAAGGTCATACTTTATACCACTTACATATTTCTGTGCTAATATAGAGATGGTGTCTGCTGGTGTTCCTCAAGTTTAGGATGAGGTAAGTTAAGAGTTTGATCAGCAACTGTTAGGCAGGATGTTTTATGAGAGATTTGGACTCTCATGCACTCAATTAATTAGTTCATTATTAAATAAATGGGTTTTTTTCCTGTCTGCTGGGATGCTTTAAATCTCATGCCATTAATAGGCTGATATGTTTACTTTGACTCTAAGATAACCACACCACACATTTCTACTGGGCATGAGTGAACATGCTGAGGCACTTTTATGTTTATCTGCCCTCCCCCATGGCTCTTATGTAAAAGAGATGTTACAGTTCAGGAGTTTATATAGGTGAGCAAACTTTTATGTAAACAAACAACTTAATGGAAGAGGGGATCTGTGCAGAATCGAGGAGCGCCAGATGAATGAATGGGGGTTATTCATTCTCCTGGATGGTGAGCTCATGCTGTGCTAAATTTAACTTCTTATTTAAAGCAGTGCTAACTTCACAGCAGCGACGCTGGAGAACAGGCAGGCTTTGGTTACAGTGAAGATGGGGAACTTCCCGTGGCTGTCTGGGATCAGGCAGGATGACACAGGATCTCTGCCTGGACATGGCAGCAGGGAACGGGGTGTTCTTCACCTGAGGAGCACACCATTTCCCTAGGGGAGCAATACCAGGCGCACTCACTCCCATGCTGGATTCTCTTGGGTTTGACTGGAATTTACTTCCAGTGCCTTTGCTACCATTCCTCCTCTTCTGGAGCACAATGAGCCACCCTGGTGCCCCATCACCATGAACTGCCCACTCCTTGTGTCCTTCTCAAGGAGGGGAGCAGGATGGCCCTGCTCCACTGTCCCCTCTCTTCCTCACAGTGCTGACCACAGGGTCTGGACAGGTTCACATCAACGAGGAGGGGCAGCACCAGCAGACAGGGTGCACATTTCCATGACTCCTACAGTGACAAAGAGATGTTTGTTGTGTGGCTTCTGCCCAGATCGGTTCTACCTCTGCCCCAGGTGGGTACCCTACGTGTGATATGGCTTCAAGTCTCTGTGGGGGTGGGAAACTAAGCCTTGTTTAGAAATTGTTCCTGGTGAGGACTTGACAAAATGTCCAGATCAAAACCTCCAGCAATGCGAAGCCACTGATGTTGCAATGTCACTACTTGCCCCAAGGTTTGCTAAGAGGATCTGCAACCTGCCAGGCTGCTGCTCGGCTCCATTTCAAAAGAAACTGGCCTGATTTATAGCTTGGTATCAGTAACACTTCACAGTCCAACAGTGGTGGACTGGCAGGGGAATGGACAGGATGAATTGCTATCAGTATGTCTTGCATGTGAGATCTTCAAGTCAATAGCAAAGCATGCTAATGATCCATCCTCTCAATAATCTAGGATGTGAAAAATTATGAAATGCTGTCTGGGTACCAGGTGGCACCTGTCTAGACAAAACAATAAAGGTTTTGTCCAGTCTATCTTACTGTGTAACACGCTGCCTGCAGACATGACACTGTGATACTTATGCCCTGTGCTGAACAGGGTTGTTATCTCTTTTGGAAAGGAGGTGCGTAATTTCCATGAGTGTGCAGGGTAGAAGAGTATTGGATTTGGTTTGTGTGAGATAAATCCCATCAATGAAAGGGACACACTGCCTATTTGGAAACATACCCTGACTCAGCAAGGCTTGCACAAATATTTTTCTTGGACGGCTACCATACAGTCAAGTAGCTGCTACTACACATTTGCCCTTTTATGCCACTCCAGACAAAGGATTATCTGTTAGCAGAAGATTTTAAAAATAACTTGAGATAAAATATTAGATTAAAACCTTACACATGAGAGAAAAGTATCTCTGTATAGAATAAAAAATAGGCAAGGCTCATCCTTACAGGACTCTGAGATCCTCTTTGGCTTAACTGGAAATTCTTCTAACTCTACACAGAGTTTAGTGGGGCTGATAATTATTTGTTGTTTCTCCCAACACAGGAATGAGGGAGCCTCCAGTGAACTTACAGAGAAAGCAAAAGATCTTACACAGGGTACAATTACTTGCACAGGAGGCTGCAGATGCCAAAACTATGAAAAAATCTAAGAGAAAAGAAAGAGACTGCACAAATTCATACAGGGGAGGCCTGACAATTTTCATTAAATTTGATGGTTTCAACACCTTATAGGGCTGTTTTCCAGAAGCTTTCAGAGGAACACAGGACAAAAACTTACTTTATGGATGCAGGGGTGACCTGGTCTGGTGCTTTTCTAAGATATTTTTCTAAAAATACCTGCTGGCAATGGCTGGAGTCAGGATACCAAATGTCTGACCTTCTGATGCCTGATTTACTACTTCTATTGTTAGATTCATCTGCAGAACAGCCTGTTTTGTAAAATCTGGGCTCAGATCACAGATTTCTTTTACCTAAAGGATATTTGATTCATCTGATCTTGACATAAGGCATGCAAGTGGACAAAAAAAACCCCAAACCCAAACAATAAAACCACCCGAAACCAGCCCCCACCCCTCCCCCAAGTTCACTTTCTGTTTTCCTGTGCAGTATTTTAGTGTCTTCTGGATAATCATATAATATCTGCTGAACCAGCACCAGAGCACCCTTCAATGGACAGATGCTTTGTTTGAATCTACAGGGCCAAGGGTCGTCAGCTCTTCCTGGTGTAATTCAAAGTGACTTGTAATTCAAAGTGACCAACTGACTTGTCCCAGTGACCTTTGAAGCTTCACCATGTTTTTCACCATGTTTCCAACTGACAAAGATGGAACAGTACTAAAACCAGAAAGGAAATAGCTGGGAGGAATCATGAAAATTAGACTAGAAACAGAGCAAGGAGCATATCTGCAGAGGTAACAGCTGGAGGCCAGGGAGAAGCCCTACAGCTGCCCATATAGTACTTGCACTGAAGTGGGGGACTGGCCCAGTGATCCCACTGTGATGTCTGGGATAGAACATACTCATTTTTCAAGCTAAAATCAGAACACATACATTTGGAGTTCTTGCCTCTGAGCCAGCCACAGGGAAATGTGCAGAAAGTTGAATGCACTGCGGCCTGGAGTCTGGTTGTGTCTCCAAGGCTACCCCTGCACTGACCTGATTTGCTGTGCCGGCATCGCAGGGTCAAGTAATTTTCTTCCCATGGATTTGGCAGTGCCATTACTTGTAAAACATCGACACAGCATCATCAGTGGCATTTCTTAGCAAGTGCTCTTTCCACTCAGTCACTACCAGCTATCATTCCCTTGCTTCAAGTGATTGTGGCCAACCACGATTCTTTTGGTTCCAAACCCTGAAACTGTTGACCTAAGGAGCTGGCTGCCTCATCTCCCCTGGGTAGGCCTTTTTCCAAGGAAATCCATGATTCATTCACAGATGGCTCCCTGGATCTGCAAGCAGCTCCACCCACAGCAAAGGAAACCAGCAATCCCAGTGCTCGCTGCCCTGGCAAGGACGTGAACTCCGGCACCAGCACTGATCACCCCATATTTCCACAGGTGTCTTCCCATTACTTTTGTGTTCAGTGCTTGGCTGAGTTGTAGGAAGGAGGGTGGCTTCTGAGCATGGTGTTTTCACAGTGAAAACATTCTTCCACAAATCCACCTTGCAGAGACACTGTGATACCGCAGGATGACATCTGCGAGGCACCCAAGGATGGGTGTGACTACTTTTGGGATGGCTTTTCTGTCCTCCCAAGGAGTGCAATTTGTCCTGGCCGAGCAGCAGCAAGTGTGTTGATGCTGTAACCAAGTAACAGGCATGGTGGGATGCAGCGGGGACCATTTCCTGATCTGCTCCTCTTCCTGGGAAAGGAAAAGTGGGGCAGAAGTACGAGACTTGTCCTTCAGCCTTCCTCTTACCTCTTGCTGTCCCTCAAAGCCAAACTTCTCTTGATTTTGGTGCCAGTAGGAGAGTTTGGCTTGCTCAGAGCATGCTTAAAAATGCCACCCTCAGTACTGACAGTAAGGTTTTCTTAATGTCAGAGGTTATGCAAGGCAAAATTTGTATCATCTATGCTGATGTGAATCTGGACAGTTTTGATCCTGTAACAGAGCTTTTTGAGGTGCTTTTTGAGTTCATGCTGGACTTTCATATAAGTGACCTGTACGTGACCTCTTGGGTAGCATCCCATATGTAATTAGAGATCTCCTGGTAACAAATTTACAGACATGTCCAAACAGTTTGTCAAATTCTAGATACAGTATTCTGGCAAGCAGGGAATCCAAATAGCCTGGTGCATTCCCTGGAAAGTTTTACCAGGGTAAGCAAGCTTTGGGTGGCAGATGGACAAGGAAAATTTCCTCTCTCCCCCTTTCTCTTCTCCCCTTGATTCAAATGTACTTTCATAAGGAATACCCTCCTGACATCCACTGCCTGGCTGAATTAATAGGATAAAGCAGAATCTGGGGCCCTCCCAGTGTCTTCTTTAAAATTAAATGTATGTTTTGATATGGTCAAAAAGCTGCTGTCTGCCACCTAGACCAGAGCAAACTCATAATGTGAGACTCACAAGTCAAAATGCCAGGAAGGCTTCAGACACCCCCTGCCTCCCTAATGCTTGAGACACAGCATTCATGATTGCAGCAGAAATGCAAGTGGGGAAAACAAGGAGACCTAAACTGCTTTTCTAGGTCAGGTGATTGTCTCCTAAATCTGCAGCTGTGGGAAGGAGAAGCTGTAACCCAGGCTCTAATGAGGCAAATCTGCTAGCCCCAGAACTTAAATGAAAGCCAGTCCTAGGACAGTGTTGGCCCTATGGTACACTGGGCAGACAAAGAGTGCTGGGGCCATACAGGTGCTTTGTCCTTAGTTTTACCTAGCACAAAACTAGCCTGGATGGACAAGCAAATGGATGGCCTTAGGGCCATGGCGAGTCACCCAGAAATGTACAGTGAAGCATGGATTTGTCTGAAAATAATTTTCCAAATTCTGTCTAAATAGAAGCATCAAACATACACCCGTGGTAGCATAGTGGAAATTGTGCAAGACCCACCACAGCTAACTCATTATCTGAGGGTGATACAAAATGTGATAGTCTGCTGGTGAGTGAAGAGAAACTCTCTGCTGCTACTGTGAATGGGTTGGGATCAAGCTAGTAATTAATCCCTGTTGTGTATTGTGTATGAGCTGATGAGAGAGAGCTACTCCTGCAGAGCCAATAGGTGAAAATACTTATCAGCACTTGCCATCGGGGTGTGCACAGTTGTATCCCTTGCTGAGCACAAAAGTTCAGAGACATGCCTATAAAAATCTGGCTAGGAACCAGAAACCTATTGCCAAACAAACAGGATAGCTCTCTGAGACAAGTTCAGCCATGTACTTCACGCTGCTCCTGCTCCCTGTCCCTCTACCCCCGAACCCCCAACAAGCTTGAGTAAAATATGAACAAAATTATGGTACGTGTCATTAAAGCTATCTATTATATGTAGCATGATGGAGTCTGATCCAGCTTCCGTTCAAGCCAGTGGAACAATTCCCACTGATCTTACCTGGGAGGCAGATAATCCACACATTCATCCTACAATCCACAGCAAAATGTAGTTAAGTTGAGCACAAACACAACCATTCAGAGAGTGATGAGAAGTGCCATGATTGTGTTTTTCCTTAGAGGTGGCATCTTTGAGGTTGTAACACAATAGTGCCTGATCCTTTCTGGGACAAGTTGTTTCACAAAGAAACAGGCCCTTTCACAGGCTCCTTCCAGGAATGAACCAACTTATTCCACAGAATTGCTGTACTGTGTGCTAAAACACCGGGAACTCCCTTGGGGTCAGAATGTGAGGATCTCTGCTACTCTATTTCATGCTTGTACAGTATATCAGTTTTCTGGTTGTTGGCATTGCCTGTCCCCTGGCTTTGTCTGACAAAGCGATGACAAATTTCTGAAGGTGTCCTGGGGCACAAAGCATTCCTGTTTGAAAAGCAGTGGGCAAAATTAATACTTCTGCAGATTTGAAAGTGGTTTGGACCACACAGGTTGCATCATCACTAACAGACAGCACTCCTGGCTGGGCACCTTTGTGCTATCTCTTATTCAGTGTTTGTTCAGAGGAAAGAAAAGAAAGCTGTGGAGAATCAACTCATCAACTCTCACACTGATTTCCCAAACTTTCCAGGGACCTGATTAATGGAGACCTTCTCCCCTTTCCTCCCTTCAGGTCCTGAGAAAACAAGGCAGTAACTCACATGACTCAATGCCTCTTTGAGTCAGGCTGCTTCGCCCTCCTCTCTCCTCTCATTGCAACAGCAAATTGAGGACAAGATAAGTCTAAGCTTTCACACTCAGCGTCACTGAGGTTTGTGGAGGCTGAGGCACGAGTACTCTTTGGCTCTTGGCTGCATGTAAAGTTACAGGTTGCATCTGTATCACATCTGTATTAGCTGGAAGCACAGAAAGTTAGAAACTCATAGAGGGAAAAACAAAAAGACAATCAGAAAGCACCTGTGTCCCTCCACGTGCGATTAGGAGATGCCAAGAAGATTTATCCCCCTCCCCACCTCCAAAAAACCACAAACAACCCAATCCCCAAAACTCCAACCGAAGCCAAAATCTAAACAAGTGGTGTTATAACTGCTTGTGCATTGGGGTGAGCAGGGGGCCACACAAGAGGCAGACACATGGGTAAAGACTAAAGGACTGGGAAAGCGACAACAGGTTTTTGAGGTTGAATGTTTTTGCAGGGGCGTGTGTCTGTTCTTTAGGGGATGCTGGTCTGCCAAGATGTGATGCACACTCAAATCATAGCCACAGACTGTGCTGCCACAGGGGAAAAGGCAGCACAGCATATTTTTCTGGAAGAAGAATGAAATCAGAGAATCCACGAAAGCAAAAGTGACATGTATGGGCTGCCTGAAGGTCATTTATCAGTTCCCCTTGCACACCCTGCAAGAGAAACAAAGCTGACTCTCAGCTAGCCAATAGCGCTCCTAGGAGAGGAACTGTAAGGGCTTACAGCTTTCATTTCAAGCTTTGAATCTGGACCACAGCTTGCTCTGCCAGAAGGTTTTGTGTGTCTATGTGTGTGCTAGCAAGCTTGAAGCAATGTCTGCCAACTCAAGAAGGCTCAGGCCACATGCGGCATCTCTGGGCTCTCAGAAATAGCAACCGTTGCTTTTCAGAGCAGGGAATCAGCTCATAAATATTTACAAGACTGTCAGTTACTGGGATGCGGAGCTGTTAGCAAGAGAGTTGAGTTCAAAATACAGGAGGTGGGAGTTCAGCATGCCTGACAAATCGTGTCTGGTAATTGCCCAGCAAAATCGTTTGTGAGCACAAGCAAAGCAGTTTCCCTCCCTATGCTTCACAAATAAAGCAACAGTGTACATTGGAGGGAGGCTACAAAATCCAGCATTACTCAAAACACAATGCTTGAGACTGCATTTTCAAGCCATATTTAAGCATTCCTCTTTTTTAGCGGGTCTACCCAACTTTTCCCGACATCCTCACATGTTGTAGGAAGTCAAGCCTGAATACATCAACTTAAATCATCACTCAGAGTCTGAGGTCACACAGACCCAGCACCACTTCAGCAGCTGACAATAGGAGAGACTCAAAGGTCACCTGAGTATCTTGATTTGCTGCTCTGCTTCCCAATGAGGAGACATGAGCACCTCCTGCATGGACAAACACTCCTCTTGCCCTCCTCATGATAGAGTCATCCAGGGATGCAGTGGAAAGGCACTTATTTCTCTGGGTGAGGGCTTGCTCCTAATCTCTCTTGGAGCTCTCTGTGGCCAGCCCACATCTGCAGGCACTATGTCAAGCCTCTGAAGGTTCTGCTGGTCTTTGCAGAACCAGAAATTAACTTCTGCAATCTGGATGCCGTCCCTATCTGAAGGAGCCAACTTGAACATTTGTAGGACAGGCCGTTGGAAAAAAGTAATGCTTGCCTCAAAATTTAAATGGATATTTTTTTAAGAAGTCACAGAATTTCTTAGTAGAATTTGAGGGTTAAAAATTATGGAAGTTTCTGTTTTGTTTTTTTTTTTTTTTTTTTTTTTACTAACAATGTGTTAGATCTTAAGGTTTGGCACAGTGTTTGGAACAAAAAAATCGTACTTCAGTAATCCAAGGGATGGGAAGGAAAAGATGAGCTGCAGTACTTAAGTGAGAGACTCTAGCATGAGTAAATAAGAGGGTGATACAGCATCTCATTTTCCCTGATGCAGCCTATGAGACACCAGTAGAGACCAAAGGTTTGGGAGTATGGGCTGGACTGCAGCCTGGTGTGCAGGAAGCTCAGCAACAGGGATTGAGAGTGGCATAGAGCTCCTGACTTGGTCAGAATTCCAGAGCATTGTGAAAAAGCCTTAGGCCCATTGAAAAACACACAGAGCTCAAGTCCACTGCTCTGTTTCCAGTATTCTTTCTTCTCCATCTTCTGACCTAATATGTCTTGGCTCAACTTGAGGCATTACCTTATGCCTTGTCCTTATTGACCTGGGGCACCTTTCCATATGCAGTGCTCCAGATGTAATTCAGAAACATACAAAGCTTTATCCAAATAGATTTAATTTTGGGATGAATCAACAATACACACGCACAGCCCAGAAGGTCAAGCATACAATGGACTGCATCAAAAGACGTGTGTCCAGGAGGTTGAGGAAGGTAATTCTTCCTCTCTATTCCCCTCTTTTGAGAACCCACCTGGAGTCTTGTGTCCAGGTCTGGAGCCCACAACATAGAAAGGACATGGAACTGTTGGAACATGTCCAGAGGACAGCCATGAAGAAGATTAGAGGGCTGGAGCATCTCTCCTATGAAGTCAGGATAAGAGAGTTGGGATTGTTCAGCCTGGAGAAGAGAAGGCTCCAGGGAGATCTTATAGTGGCCTTTCAGCACCTGAAGGGGCCTAAAGGGAAGTTGGGAGGGACATTTTAGATGGGCATGTAGCGGTTGGACAAGGGGAATGGTTTTAAGTTGGAAGGGGGAAGATTTAGATTGGATACTAAGAAGAAATTCTTCATGATGAGGGTGGTGAGTCACTGGCAGAGGTTGCCCAGGGAAGTGATGGATGGCCCTCCCTGGAGGTGCTCAAGGCTAGGTTGGATGGGGCCTTGAGCAGCCTGGTCTAGTGAAGGTGTCACTGCCATGGCAGGGGATTGGAGCTTGATGATGTTTAAGGTCCCTTCCAGCCCTTATATTCTATGATTCTGTGATCGGTAGCTCACTGTGGGCCTGCAGGGGTCAGAACTGGGTTCAATCTTGTTCAATATATTCATCAATGATCTGGGCAAGGGGACCTAGTGTACCCTCAGCAAGTTTGCTGATGGTACAAAACTGTGTGGAGTGGCCAAGTCATACTCCTTTGTGAAACAGTAACTTACACAGATTTCCCAGAAACATCATAAAACCTAGAAAATAAATATTCTTCAGTGAGAGTTTTCCCCCCGACGTACAGAGTATAGATGTACTGTAGGAGTTGTATAAGAAATATTACCTCCTGATGTCTGTCACAGAATCACAGAATGTTAGGAGTTGGAAGGGACCTCGAGTGATCATCTAGTCCAACCCCCGCTGCCTGTGCAGGATCACCTAGACTAAATCACACAGGAATGTGTCCAGATTGGTGAAGAGAGAGAATGGTCTCCGGTGAAGGAGACTCCACAACTTCTCTGGGCAGCCTGTCCCAGGGCTCTATCATCCTCACAGTGAAAAAGTTTTTCCTCATGTTTGCATGGAACTTCCTATGCTCCAGATTTGACCCATTGCCCCTTGTCCTGTCACGGCCCATCACTGAGAAGAGCCTGGATCCATCCTCCTGACACACACCCTTAACACATTTATAAACATCAATGAAATCACCCCTCAGTCTCCTCTAAGCTAAGGACATCTAGCTCCCTCGGCCTGTCCTCATA
>VXBZ01010367.1:1858-24779 GCA_013399135.1 Heliornis fulica | reverse complement strand
TGTGTTTAACCCCTGTGCTCTCTCCTGAAACAGACCAGCTCATGACTCTACACAGACACATTTTTGAATAATTCCCCTCCACCTTCAAAACACCAGCTCTCCAGACAAAGGGCATTTCTTGCACACTCCAAATTACACATGCTAAATACTTTATTGTACTAGATACAACCTCTAAATATTTACAGTAAGTGCACTTAATAGCAAAATTGTTTGCCAGACTTCATTGGCTCTCTCCATACTTGTGAGTTATAAACACAGTTTTGTTTAAACAAGAAAACAAATGAACAGATTCCTGAGTCTCCCACATACACTTTTGGTTATCAGAAGTTTATCACAGGCAAAAGGGAACAGTTCATGGAGGCTCTTGTTAAAATGCAAACAGCTTATCAGTGGGTTGGATTTCCATATACCACAGAAGACAGCAGCTTAGTTTAATATCCTTATTTTTGGTTTTGTTTTTTGTTTTGGTTGGTTGTTTGGGGTTTCTTTATATCAAGATTTTTGTTTTTCCTTAATAGACTTAGAAAAATGGAGCTGGGTGAATAACTTCTTGGAAAATCCTCTAAGAGAAGAAAAGGGGAGAAAAGGGCACCTTCTCTTGAGGAGGCATGGCTGAGGAGGGGTAGGAGTTAATATTCTTCAAGCTGTTTGTCTGTTTGTCTCTTTCCAATCAAACAGTAAAGCGTAGGCAGTTCAGGTGGACTAATGAGCCTGCAGTTGGAAAGCCCCNGCAGACCTGATTATTGTTTTACTTGGAATAACACACTTGTCCCTGTGTTTAAACCCTGTGCTCTCTCCTGAAACAGACCAGCTCATGACTCTACACAGACACATTTTTGAATAATTCCCCTCCACCTTCAAAACACCAGCTCTCCAGACAAAGGGCATTTCTTGCACACTCCAAATTACACATGCTAAATACTTTATTGTACTAGATACAACCTCTAAATATTTACAGTAAGTGCACTTAATAGCAAAATTGTTTGCCAGACTTCATTGGCTCTCTCCATACTTGTGAGTTATAAACACAGTTTTGTTTAAACAAGAAAACAAATGAACAGATTCCTGAGTCTCCCACATACACTTTTGGTTATCAGAAGTTTATCACAGGCAAAAGGGAACAGTTCATGGAGGCTCTTGTTAAAATGCAAACAGCTTATCAGTGGGTTGGATTTCCATATACCACAGAAGACAGCAGCTTAGTTTAATATCCTTATTTTTGGTTTTGTTTTTTGTTTTGGTTGGTTGTTTGGGGTTTCTTTATATCAAGATTTTTGTTTTTCCTTAATAGACTTAGAAAAATGGAGCTGGGTGAATAACTTCTTGGAAAATCCTCTAAGAGAAGAAAAGGGGAGAAAAGGGCACCTTCTCTTGAGGAGGCATGGCTGAGGAGGGGTAGGAGTTAATATTCTTCAAGCTGTTTGTCTGTTTGTCTCTTTCCAATCAAACAGTAAAGCGTAGGCAGTTCAGGTGGACTAATGAGCCTGCAGTTGGAAAGCCCCTCCATACAATCACCAACCTATAGCACAGACTGATGGCTAATAGCAAGAACTGATCGAGAAGGACCTGATGGGTAGAATTGCCATTGCAGATTGCCCAACAGGGAAACGCTTAAGAGGACCAGAAAGGAAAAGCCTGTATTTGGGTTACTTCTGCCACATGTGGAAAAGAGCCAGTCCACTGAGTCTGACCTCTGCCATCTCCATCCTGCCTCACGGTCAGCAGGGACCCAAAGTAATGACAGGTGTAACCAGGACAGAGTCAGTCTCAGCAGGCTGGGATGATGCCCCACTGAAATGCCTTTTCCAGCTCTGATTTGCTTCACCTTGACTCAGTGACTTAAAGAATCTATGGGCGTTTGCCTCAAATCTTCTCCATCTGGTGGTGTCCTCTTTAGTCCCATCAGTGGGGAGAACAATCTGCTGGGTGAGCTTTTGTTTCTTCCACAGAAAAAGCAGCATGCATTTAGTCCATGGGCAGCTACTGCAGTGAGAACAGATGAAGCTGCTGGTGGCAGCATTGTAGAGAGAAACCCCAGCTGGCTTTGAAGTAGTTAAACCTGGTATCTGATAGCATACTTCTGGAGCAATGCAGAGATCAGAAGAAGCTACAAGACTTGCTTCAGAAGCAGAGACCACTTGAGTTTCCCATGACAGACTGCTCCTGGGACCCAGAGTCCCAGAGTGACCCTGGTAAACTCTTCTGTCCACCACAGAGGTACAGACCAAAAGATACACCTCAGAGTGACCCTAAAAGTTTCATCTCAGTACAATGCCACACTGGGAGAAATTTATGCTGATACTGAAAGGTTACTTAGGAGGGGAAGAGAACTTTAAGACACTGAACATAAAATATGCCCCTTGCTCTTTGACACTCAAATAACCTAGGCTTAGAGTGCACCGTGAACATGGCACACCTGTCCTTTCTTTTTCCCTAAGCGACCTATGCCAAGCCTTCACTGCCAGATTCTTTAAGCACCACTGTGCCACTGCTAAGACTAGTTGGGAAAAACTCAGTTAAAAACCCAAAAGGGTTGATCTGGGGGCAGCCATTTAAAAAGAACCAAAGCATTAGAGTTGCACTATGAACAGACAAGTGTGTTTGGTTTTAAAACCACCAAAAAAGCTCTTAACCTGTCTGCCCTTTTTCCTTGAGTAAGCTATCTGCCCATCTCTGAGCATCTGAATTAGCAACCAGTCTGAAGCTGCCAAGAGATCTCAGAAGATGGAGAAAAAAAAGCATTGACAAGAAATGCAGTGTGTGTCAAACACAGAATATATTTGAAAATTTCAATGTAAATGCTGTAAATAAAGCTCTGTGGACAAATGGATCACCCAGCCTCTCTAAATGTGATAGCAACAGGGAGTTAAAATTTTACTTCCTTCATTCAAAGACAATTGTTTCAACTAGTTTTGAAACTTATGCTTCCACTGGGAAAAAAAAAAAAAACAAAGTAGGAAAACCACATTTTCTTTGACCTGCAAATGATTTCATCAACCTATTCCTTTCAGTACACAACTCCTCACCACAACTGCTGAAACAAACACCCTTATATTTGAGCTTCAAGAGGATTTATTTGGACCAGAGGAGCCAGCAACAGAAGAATTTTAATGACTGTGGGAGGATCGCTGGTATTTTAAGAAGGCTTCTAAAACCTTTTGAAGGATTCGAGATAAGTAAAAATAAGTGGAGCAACTTTTTTCCTAAGTACTTTGCACCACGTTTTCACATAGCAGAAGTGAGTTCTACAACTGCATAATGAAGCTGGAAAGTCTGAACAGAGAAGTTAAAAAAAAATCTGACATGAAACCAAGTGGTGTGGAAACCACTCTAAAGAAGAGAGCAAATGAATCCTTCTATTCCAAGCTCTGGTTTTTATTCTCTTTGCTCAGAGCAGCTTTAATTTCATTAGCTTGCAAAGAAACAATCCACAGATCAGATTTCTCAAGGATATAGGGAGACCATGTCAACAAAACAAAGCACTAATTAGATTTTTAAACAGCAGCCACATGCTCAGTGGATTGCTCTGGTGGAATTGTATGAGCAACGTTTGCATCCTGTTGTCTTTGATCTAAAGCATTGCACTTCACCTTGTAGAAAAAAAAGCCACCTGCTGTCGGAAGTGTTCCCAGATTGATCTACCTCACAACTGAAATTTGCTTACTGTTAAGAGTTCAGGAGGTCCAGCTTCTTGAAGAAGAGGACCTTCTTGAGGTCCTCCTTGGAGAAGGGCTGACCAATATACCTGGAAGGCAACTACCACCTATCACAACTACAGTGGGATAAGGAAAGCCTTCTTGGGCCTCTGTCTTCAGAAGCAGCCTCTGGACCTGCCTGCATGTCACGAATGATTGAAATCATTGGTTTGAAATTATTCACAGCTTCTCCAAAACTTTCAGCATGGTAAACTAGGGTGAGTGATTTGCTATTTCTTAACATCCTCCTCCCACCTTATCCAGGAGAGATTCTATAAAGAGCATGCAAACAGCTATAAAAAGGTCACTTGATAGGGGCAAACCCCTGAAAAAATAAAGTGACTGTGATGTCCTTTTGTGGGGAAGTTAGGAACACAAAAAAGTACTCTCCAGGGAGCTAGGGAGGAAAGCAGCTCCAAGAAAAGGGAATTGTTTATCTGTCAGATGTCCCCTGACTTTGGAGGCACTCTTATCTTTGTTCTCACCTGCATTAGGTCAAACAATATGCAGACACCAGAAAAATTTATGAGTAGCTAATAAGCAGATGCTTTTAAATGGGAAAGTTCATATGGCCTGATGTCTTTCTCTGTACAGATATGCAGCTAAAAACCAAATGACATTCACTTGCTCTCAGTCAGTCAGAAAAAAAAAGAGATATTTTGTCTAAAGCAAGTGCGACATTCAGTACCTTCATCAACTGGCAGACAATGCTGTTTTTATCCCCCCTGCCCACCCTATTTTTCAGTCTCCACACAAATTTGGCTTGACAGCACAGGTGAATTTCAGTTTTACTGAAAACAGTGGCAAAACTCTCACTTTATTCATTCAAGACAAGTTTTACTCATTTGCTGCTCTTCCGTCTCTCAGCAAAAAACTGCCTTTTCCAAGCAATTTTATGGTTGGAAACATAAAATCCAAGAA
Source organism: Heliornis fulica (assembly GCA_013399135.1). Taxonomy (NCBI): domain Eukaryota; kingdom Metazoa; phylum Chordata; class Aves; order Gruiformes; family Heliornithidae; genus Heliornis; species Heliornis fulica. Next base: position 20,163 of record VXBZ01010367.1, on the reverse strand, counting down.
AGACATGCTAAAAATTTTGCTTTTTGCTGGCCTGACCCTTTCCCCTCCATTTCTGCCCTGACCAAAGGGAAAAACTGTCCCTTGTGTATTACATTCCAGTATATTACACTGACTGGTACACCTCTGATTACTGGTTGTTGGGGTTTTTGTTGTTATAGAGGTGAATTACAATGAGGAAAATGGCCCCAGGAATTTACTGTTCATATATTTTACATTGTTAGGAGAACACACAGTTTTCCAAATAAAGGTCCCAGGTTTTCTACCAGCAAGATCCCATCTTTGCTCATATCTACCCTTGTCGAGGAGTTTTGATTAGTGTCATTGATTCTTGGTAACCAAGATTCATGAGTGGTGTTTCTCTTTGAAACACCACGTATGAAAAACCCCCACATATTAGCTGAGCTTTCATAGCAATGAGCATGTGTGGCTATTATGTGTAGTACGAATCCAGTCATTCACAGTACATATGTTGTCTTAACTTTACAAAATAAAATTGTACCTTAGTTTTTAGTAGCTCACTGCTTTTGAAATGAGGGCTACATAATTTAAAAGATACCCTACAAAGATTTGTCAGTGCAAAAAATGCATACAGTCTTTCATTTTCAATTGCAAGAAATGTTCCAGAAAAACACATACCTTTTTTCCCATGTTAAAAATCCCTTTGCTTTCTGCTGTGAACACAAAAAGCATTCCAATTCCATAAATACATTTAAAAAAAAAAATTACCAACCTGACTGTAGCCCTTTAAGAGCCTTAGGGATGTGTTCTACTCTGAGAACCTGTCCATGAAAAACCTGGGACCCCTCATATGTTACATAGTTCATACTGCACTTCAAAGAAGAACGTTAAATACCTTGTGACTAGAGTACTGTTTATCTCATAATCTAAACAAACACTGGAATACAGTCTATGCTTTTCTACTTTCCTGCGGACTTTACAAGGAGCTTTTATTTCTTTTTTTTTTAGAATTAAAATAATCTGCATACACACAGAACATGCATGCTCTCTAACACCAGTAACGAAGGTAAGAAGAGTCAGTTTCCATCATCTTCTTATTGCCTGTATTAGAAAAAAAATACTTCTGTTTTTACTGTAGTTATGGCAGTGTGGCTAAGGATATGAATACTAGAGCACAGTTTTACTCCCTGCACAGAAAATGTTCATCACAAGCATGCTGATGGTGATAAATATTACATGTCTATTAAATGATAGGCATACTTTTATCCCCTTTACTCCCTTTTTAAAAAGACTAAGTGGCTACATGTAAATGCGGTGAAGCAGGTATAAGCTTAATTAATCAGAGTTGATTCAGACTGGCACCAAGACGCAGCGAAGAAGTCCAACAAAGTCTCAGCAAGCTTTCCATGGGCTACTAATGACCTCCGCCTCAAGGCATCTGCCTTCTGTTTTTAGAAAGGTGAAATCGAAGGCCTGGCATCATGTTCCTGTGGATGGGGCAGACTGCAATGGTGTGCTGGGCTCCCTGGAAAAACAAAGCACTTGTCGTTCATTAGTGTTTGAGAAAATGTTGTGAGTGGGTTACCTTCCCCGGAGCCATGCACCCACCCCACTCTGCAGTGTAGCCCATGCTCTTCGTCGGCCACGTGGCTAGCTGCGGTTTTACACCACCGAGTGGTCGTTGCTGTGGACACCAGCCAAGATGGTGTGGTTGAGTGAGGATGCTGACCGGTCGGAGCCTTCAGTGGGGCCGTTGGCGCTCTCGCTGCGCTGGCAACAGAGGATCTGCTTGAAGGTTGCGCTCATCTCCTTGTCTCGGTAGGAGTAGATGATGGGGTTCATGGCGGAGTTAAACTCTGCCAGGAGCAGGAAGAATTTTTCATAGGCCAGGACGTTGCACTGGGGGCAGCAAACATCAAGGAGCAGCAAGACTAATCCTGGGGTCCAGCAGATTATGAAAGCACCTAAGAAAACAAAAAGCAGACAAACACAAAACCCACAAATATACTAATGCACTGTTGCTTGTCAAAATGCTGTGAGACCCACCCAACTGGAAACACCAATGGTTGGTTTTCTCTTTCAAGAGTATAGTTCCCACACTATTTCTTCACTGACCTGATGAGAGGGCTGCCTTTCAAAGATCTGTAAATGGTTATGGGCAGCACATCAAAAGACCACGGCATTCCCCCCCTCCTCCCCGTCCTACACTCACCATCTGAAATGCTCTCTGCTTGGCAAATACATTTGCATTTAAAGTTGATTAATCAATCTCTTGATCAGGAGAAACAATGCTGCAATTTACTTCTCAAACCAATAACAACAAAGGAAGCCTTTCTGTGAGTGCTGTGACTGAAGCATCAGTAATAGAAAAAGAGTGTTGCAGGCAGCAATTCTCAAGAAAAAGAAAGCCTGGGTCTTGTTAATCCATTTCAGCCCCATTATGTAATGGAAAGTCCTAAACACACATCCTTCTTGCGCTGAAACGCTGAAACGCTGTCCTTCAACAGAAATGCTACTCCTTTTCTTAGGGCTCTATTCAACAAAATTCAGAGGCTCCTCAGGCTTCAATAGTGTAAATGCCAAAGAGCCTTACCCCGATTAAAATGCTTCCCCCTCCTTTCTCTGTTTTGTAAAGCTCTGAGGAGAATAAAAACCAGAACAAAATTTGGAGTTCAATTCAGAAATTAAATCAAACATCTTGCACTTTATTGGGAGTACTGAGTTACATGAAGATAATAACTCCCTGTGAAGTGAAAGAGGTTTTAAATATAAGCACTGTTGGGGAAGCCCTTACAAGTCATGTCAGGAAGAAGATGGTGCTTTTGAGATTTTCCAGGCTGACATGCTTGGCTGAGGTGGAAACCAAGTCTTATCATCGGTGTCTGGACTTAGCACAGGCAGCAGCAGTAAGGGCTTCCCAGCACTGTCGAGCAAGTGAACTCTTTTCAAACAGGTCCTCCTGTCACTGTGGTATCTATTTGTTAATATTCTGCTCCTGTTCTTTTTGCAGTGATCCTCTCTTCAGGTCCAGCAGCTGCCTACAGTCAGTTCCTGCAGCATGCAGCCTTTTGGTCATGACAGGTATTTCCAGCTTGTGCAGTGGCAGCTGTAAGGTCTGCAGACACCTTCCCATTCAGATAACAAGCCCACCTCAATCTAACAGAAGAACACCATCTGAAGGCTTTGAAAAATGCAGGATGTGCTGGGCAACCAGACACTGGCTGCCAACCAGGCAACCACACACGGGCTTTCGACATGCCAAAAAGCACCCCTAAACTCATCTTGTTCGCATCTGATGGTGCCACAATGCTACTGAAAGCCTATCACTTTGCTGACCAACAAAGCTTGCAAAGGGAAAGAATCTGGTAGGCAAACTGCCAGCTGCCAGTACAAAGCACCAATGTCTTTGCTGAAATGACTTTGTTAGGGGCTGGCAGCAATTTTACAGAATAGGGATGAAACTCTCCCACGATGAGGTGGCATCAAGCATATGAACCCGCTTCAGGGATTTGTCTGCAGCTCCTTTGGATTCCAGCCGCCCTAGAAAAGAGTACTTGAAACCCATGCAGAGCACTATGGTCTATTTGTCACTTCCTTGTACCTGTTCCCAGAAGAGCAAAGAACTGCAGGATTGTCTGGGTTGATACAGAGGCCTCTGTCGGCATGGAGCAGCTCTACTGAGCTGGTTTCTGAAGAAACCTAAATGATCTTTCATACTCAACCCCTCACTGCTGAGACTGTGCACGTTGTGTTCAAACTCTGCCCTGGGTTCAGCTGGAAAAGAGTTACTTTATTTTATTTTATTTTTGTTTGGTAGCTGGTATATTTCTGTGTTTTGGATTTAGGATGAGAATACTTTGATAACACACTATTTTTAGTTGCTGGGTGCTTGTAGTGTCTACACTAAGCCCAGGACTTTTCAGCTTCTCACACCCTGCCAGGTGCCCATGAAGCTGGAAAACACAACCAGGACAGATGACCCAGGCTGGCCAGAGAACTGACCACAGAACTACACACCCTGGATATAACTGAGGAAGGCATTTAACTAGTGGATATCACTGGAAGGTGGGATCACTGCTCAGAAGCAAACTGGGCATCAGTGAGTTTTTTTCCCCTTCCCCTGATGAGCAATTGTGTTTGTGCATCAAATGTTTTAGTCATTATTATTATGGTTATTCTCTTCCTTTGTTGTCCTATTAAACTGTCTTTACCTCAACCCACAAGTTTTTGTTCCACTCCCTTCCCCCACCCCTTGGGTGGGAGAGGGGTCGGTGAGTGGCTGCATGGTGCTCAGTTACCTGCTGGGGTTAAACCACAACAACTTCCTAGCTAGTGAGGCAGCGGGTAGACTTTGTTCTAGCTTGAGCATGTATCTTCTTCATTACAGGCTGCCTCTGGAGAACAACATCAGAGATGGGAACACTGCAAGTCATGGGAGCTACATTCAAGGACAAAAGACGATGACAGCATCTGCACCAGGCCTGCAGCAGAAAAGTCCATCATGGGAACAATGGAACTGACAGGAAAGCTCTCCTAGAGTTATTCAAAGCTTCAACTGAAAGCTTCCAATTTTCTAAAAAAAATATATATTTGGTTTTTGTTTTATTTTTTCCAAAGTTGTTGTTGAGAAACTACATGTTAAGCAGAACACTCTGTTGTTATCGTTCTCTTGGCATGTTAAAATCAGCAACAGGAGAGCAGTATGGTGACACAGGTAAGTTTGCCCCTTAGAAAGTGTTTTACATATTCCACATGCATCCCATTGCACTGACCACCATGCTCAGGTGGAGTTTCCGAGCCTCGCTGGGCTCCTCCGTACTTCACCCAGGTCTGACAGCCTACACACTTGTCAGTTACACTCAAGAAAGCAGCCTGCAGTTAACCAAGCAACTACATGCTCTGTGCAGCTCTGATAAAGATAAAAACAAATGGATGTCATCACATCCAACTCTGGAAGTGAATGGAAGTCATTATTCTGCATGTTGCCATCTTGAGGTTCATGGCAGGCCTGGAGTTGGGTCAGTGACATGCAGGCAGCTAAGGACTCAAACTCAGGCTGTCCAGCTCCAGACCCACTCGAGTAATGTGGGGGTCTCTGCTGCACTGGTCCCCAGCCGCAGATCAGGCTGGCTTTCCAACCCGGTTCCTCCACATGGCAGCTGAGGAGGAGACAGCATCCGACACGGTACCTTTGTGCAATCAGAATTAGCTTCAAGCTTCTGAACAGATGGCTCATTTCTTATTGGGAAGTAAAAGCCATTGAAGCCAGCCCCATTCAGTCTAGTGGGTTTTGTTTTACTTTAGCCCTTGGGATTTTCCTAGCAAAACTTCCCACCATGCTGATGGCTCCTGTGGCTTATTAAGTTAAGTGCTTGCAAATGGTGACACAAACAATGCGTCAGCTTTTCTCACTTATTATTTAACTGTCAGTACTCTGGAAAATACTGGAAAGCATCACTCACAATAAGGGCATGTTTGACTTAGGTACAATGCAAGGAACATACAAACGTCAGCCTTCCATTACTTTAGATTTAGGAAACATCATCTGTTAATTATGGAATTCTTTTCCTGGAAGGACAGAAAAGCTTGACATTTATTCTTTCTACTTCTTACGTGGAGTATTTGTCAAAGTGATACAAAGTTAAAAGTGAGGTTAAGTTGTCCCCTTTCCAGAAATCTGTTGTACATAGATTTAATAAAGAATGAAGACCTAAAAATACCACACATAACAAAACAATGAAACATTGGGTTTGTACAAATTGACATATTTTTCTGCTCAGGAACAGAACAGAGAGCAGCCTGAAGTAATGTGTGAGTACTTCCCAGGTACATCCTAATATTTTACAAACTCAGTCAAACCCACTTTACAAAGACATACAGAGCATATCTGCTGCATTTGGTGAATCAAGTCTGCTCACCTTTGTGGATATGTCATTGTCATGCCACGACACTTGGACAGCCCAAAATGCACAAATAAAATGGTAGATGGCAGGCATGCCCTTGGGTGGCTGAAGAGCGCTGTTGGCTATACAGAAAGAACCTTGGGTGACACTGCCAACCTGGCAGCCCTTAGAGGTGCTGGCACTGCACACAGCTGACCAAGCTGTTCAGATGCAACAGGAGGAACATCCCCATGGTGCATGGCCAAGATTAGCCCTGTGGGTCTGGCAAGAGAGGGTCAGGTGAGGAAGAAAAGCTCATCATGTTGAGGGGTGAATGGGTATTCATGAGACAGGAAAGCTTGAGGCAACCAGAGAAATGACATTGCATCTTAAAAAGATTTAAGGAGACAAGAGTCTAAGGGTCCCTGGAGACTATGAAGCACATTTTACGGCAGTAAATCCAAGTTACAGCAAAGCAGTCATGACACTGATCTCCTTTTCTGTTGCTTTGTGACAACTCTCACCCAGGGCTGAATCTCCATCTCCCTGTCTTGTGATGTGGCAGAAGTCCACTGAGAGTTTTCCAATGACCATGATATGACTACACCATATCCATCCTGACCCCACATCTGGTGCGCCACTATGGTTTTTATTTCCATAGTAGTGGATGCTTGGAAGCTCCATGGTAAGCATGGCATGGCCCCACAGCAAGATTTGATTGCAAGACTAAAAAACTGTTGTGGCATATGAATCCAACCATGATAAATCACACAAAAATGAGTGACTACAGAAACAAAAGATAAAACGACTCCAAAAAAACAGCAGCAGTAAGGAAACAAGCTGCATGAGTGTAAACACTGATGAACTAGTCACTCATTACTATGTCCTTGGTCCTCTCAGGAATGTTTGGAAAATCAACACAAGAAATTACAGACAATACAGAAAGATAAATTAGGAAAAAAGGATATGACAGAAACAGTCTCTTAAAACAATGAAGTACTGACTTAAAGCTGTACTTGAAGACAAATCGCCTCTACCACTGCTGACAAGCATACCTGCTGGTTTAGTTTATCAATAAGCACTGAACTTTTGGGATGTCTTCTTTTCATTCCAGAGGAGAATGTCTTAAAGTGATGTCTGTATGTACAAACCTTGATAAGAACTACAGCAAGTAAGAGGCCCCCTTCTGAGAAGCAGACATAACTGGGGTTGTCACATAGCAGAAAAGAACTTGAAGAGGGTGAAAAAAAAACCTGCCAGTCAGTCTTGTGAATGTTTCTTTTGATTTTCAAACAGCCCAAAGGCAGACACTGCACACATCCAAACCCAGGTTCGGAGAAGAGAATTCCACATGACCATCCTTCTACGTGCATGGCAAGAGCACTTGGTCCAGTTCTATCCCACGGCTGCAGATTGTTTTATTGCTGCAGATGGAAAGAGAGCCCTGCTTTAGTGGGACACTGGTCAACTGCAGTATATCTTTGTCTTAGACTTCCCTCTGGAGAGGATGTAAGAAGTTCACAAACAACATGTTGCAGGCATCTGGCACCCAGCCCCTGGGGACTGCTTGAGGCGAGCCCTGGTGGGGCATGGAATGGAGGAGCACCCAAGAGGCTCATCTGTTGACCTCCTCCTGACAGCTCCACAGTGCTGCCATGTCCCCATGACACCCTAGGGGTGGGAAATTCACCCTTCAGCACCCAGCTGAGATGCCAAGGATCCACACACAGCCAACAGTGACCAGACTGGATGGTTACTCATAAAACTCAGGTTAACAGGTGAAGCATTTCCTTTTTTTGGATGAGTTGGGTTGGGTTTTTTTGTTTGTTTGGTTGGTTGGGGTTTTTTTTGGGTTTTTTTTTCCTTTTGCCTTGGATAAGTCTGTGTTTATTCCATGAATGTCTACTTTCTTTTTCTAACTTATAACATCAAAATAAAAGAAGCAGATCTGCTCCTACAAAGTCACATACTGCTGTCCCTCTGAAACTCCAGTGGAATGTATCTCTTGTCAATACATGCCTATCCTGAAACAGCTCTTTTTTTCACCACACTGTGTCCCTTTTTTGTGCCCTCTTCCACCCATCTAGGATGAAGATCTGGACACTGACTTTGCTGACTTCTGGCATGACCTCACACATTAGAAATCCCTCATAGGGAGAAGTCCATATGAAGGGGGAAATATAGAAATGCCCTCTTCTAAGGAGTGAGAGGAGAGAAATGGGGAGGGACTCACTGAGCATCACTGTCAATTACCGACAGTGAGTAGGGTCTTGTACTCTCTGCCAGCTGAAATCAGTGCCACGGGGAGATGATTCATTTAACAAAACTATAGCCAAAAAGGGCTACGGAATTGCCCGTCATTTTCCACATCCCAATACAATCCCATCCTCAGCAGGGAAAGCCACTTGCTATGCTAGATGAGGAGCAAGCTCATCAGCTGCAACACAACCACACTTCTTCATGACCCAGCCATCTGTAAGCTGTATCAATAACACTCCTTTATCAGAATGCATATTATCTTGTGTACAGCATAAACAGAGATAAGTATTGCAGGAAAAAGCGCTTATTTATAGCTAGGCATCGTTTTCCCCAAATACCAATATTAGAGCATGAAATCTGAAAATGAACATGAATTATTATATAGGCAAAAGATCAATGATGATCTTTTGTCACTCTGCAAATGCACAGAGTATAGGAATAATTCTTCTAATTGTAATGTGACTAATTTTTCACAATTTTGCTACAACATTACTACAATATAGCTTATAGTTTTTGCTGGAGGAAAATATGGTTGTTGACACTGTAGTTTTTGTTGGAAATAGCCAGCATTGGGGGAAGGTCTGCTTCAATCCATGCAAATTTTATGTGAAAAAAAAATGCACTTCTGCATATGTACCAGATTCAAAAATTAAAATAATCCTATGGGAGACTTGACAAAGTCTGCAGGACTTCAGATATTAAAGGCTTACCGCTCCATCCACAGACTCCAAAAGGCTTGGGGAAGATGGGATTAAAAGACAGTCCTTGAAACATTCCCCAGGATGGGGGGAGCAGCATGCCAGCTGGAATGGTCTTTTTGAAAAGGGTGCTATCAAAACCTGTTCCTTTATTTGAAGTGTCTTTATTTAAGGAAGCTGTATGAATTTGGAATGAGAGGCAAGAGCACACTTCTTCTGCAGTTTCTGATTGAGTACAAAACACTGCTTTCTCTAACATACGTCTGTGAGACTTTGACACAATGACCCTTTGCGTTTCAAGACAAACACTTCTCTGGTAGAACTGTGTGTGAAAGGAAGAGGGGATGTCTCCAGCAGTGTTAAATAGGAAATGAGAAACAAAGCAAAGGTAAATAAAATCTACATTCATATTCATGTAACAGTATCTTATGCGTATTTATCATACAATGATTCGGAGCAAGAGGATGCAAGCAAGGGAAAATACACAACTGGGGAGCATATGAGAGGAACTATCAGATTGTCTTTCATGACACTATACTTGTCTCATCCATGGGGACCCCCATTCTAGTCTCCCATGAAGTGAATGGTCTGAACGTGCACATATTAGATAAAATCATGATCTCTGCTTTTCCAGGTATAGCATTAGAAGTTGTCAGATACTACTGCACCCATGGTCTGCAAAGGGATTTTAAAATAAACTGTTTCTGCTAGTACTGCATCCATTCCCTGATTTCCTACCTTCTCCACAGCTATAAAAACATGCACACTCCAACCTTAATCTTGTTCTGTCATTTGAGCTGTTGAGACTGGTCAGACTTCACACAAAATATCGGCTGGACCTTGGAGAAAAAGAGATCATGTCTTGCTCCAAAACTTATTTCCCCTTCTCGGGAGGAATACAGTATGTGTCCACTTCAAACACCTGTCTTCACCTTTGAACTCCTGCGTATACAATTAATTCTGTGTTTAAGACATGGGCATCTCTGTAAACAAATCACCCTCTCTCTGAAGAACCTACTTCCCTCTTGAAGTATATATCCCGTTTAAAATATGCTCATGACTTTAGATGAAAGCTTCCTTGAGGCTTTGCCTGTGCTCTAGCTGTGCTGGGAGGAACAGCACACCTCTTCCACAAAGAGTGAAGTTCCAGCCTATGTTAGTATTCCCTCATTCTGGATCTTAATATTTGGCATTTCATCAGTTCATCCCTTTAATCCTCATCACTGTCTTTCTTTTCAGAAGAAAAATAAGGTAAAACCCCCTTCCTTAATGGACATATAGTATTGACTATAACTGATACACCTACTGGCATATGGACTCGTTTAGTACAGGCTGGCCTCTGTTTTCTTCCAATGATCCCATCATCACATTGCTCCTGACAATTTGCCACTTAAATACTCACTCTTGCAAATTCTTTGGTGAAATCTTCAGGTCAAATCCCTCCTTTTAAACCAGACACACTTCTCCAACTACACCTCCTGCACATGTGGCCAACTGAAGATACAGCTAAGCTGCAGCATCTCAGTGCTGACTGGTGCTGACAACCACTGTTAACCAACAAGCCCACTGGCACCACTAGCCACATGACCACCATCTCTGAGCACGGAGATGCTCAAAGTATGTCTGTGGTTGGTGGGGCTGCATCTACCCATCTTCTTGGTGTGGCTGACACCTTCTCTTCCTGCTTCATCCTGCAAGCCCAGACCAGAGGTAATGAAGAACAGGTTTCTCTCAGTAGGACTTGCAAATGGCAGCTGTGAGAGTCCTTGTGAGCTAGCTTTTTGCAGCACTTCGTGCTTGCCACCCCTAAGTCATTGCTGCCAAGTGGTGGAGGCTGAGTGTGGTGATACTTGGCCTCCTTGCTTCCCTTCTGGAGGTCCTATCTGCAAGGTGTCTTCCCACCAGATTCTGCATGGCCTTTCCACAGAGCCTGGCACCAACTATTCCTTGGATGGCATCTCTCAATGAAAAATCAAGTGCTAATGCAGATGGAGTAGACCAGGACTGTTTTTCAACTGACACCTGCAAACCAAAGGTGTTGAATACCTCTTTGTTTCAAATGTATGTTTGTTGTGGTTTTGAAGAAAACCTTGTAAAGCCAGGATGTACAATCCATTTCCCAAAGAGAAAACCAAAAGCTGAAGCCCATGGCAATTTATCTGCATGCATCCAAACCCCTCCGATCATGAAGCTGTTAAGGAAAAATAGAATTCAGTGCTGATCTAGTGACTGCAGGAGAGATGAATCTTCTCCACTGTACACCAAAAGAAGAAAGTAATCCTTTTATCTATAAAAAGCATTTCAGACAAAAACAGGAAGTCATTAAATGTGAATGGCCAGGATTCCAACTGATTTCTAAATTCATAAAGATATGTGAAGCTAATCTCTAAATAAAATTCTGGCTGTTGCCAAAGCAATCAGTATTTATCTCTGTGTAAAGACAAACAGTAGTCCCGGTAGAGTTCTACAGTTGCCAAAAACCTGACACATGGAGGAAATTTTGGTGTCTTTTTCAACTTTCAGGCATTCTAGATGAGCCTTTATGCTTTATTATGGACACAAATGCTCCCAAAGTCCCAAGCCAGTAGTGGTAGCTTGGCTTGATAAGGAGCACAAAAGCCCAGCTGCGAAGTGGCTCCTAAGGCTCCTGGTACTAGTGTCCCTGGGTCACAGTGACATGAGACAAAGGAAAACGGGCAGCAGATGTCTGGGGAAAATGAGAAGCAAGAAACCATCTTTCACTCCATACCTGACTTTTTACTTGTATTCTCTAGTTCAGTCTCAACCAGGATCCTCTTTACAGGCACTGACTGCTTGAGGTCACGACTTGGGGCACTGGGTGGGGGAACAGGCCTGTCCCTGAACAGCAGAGGATCCTGGGAGTCTGGGTGAATTTTCATGTCCTGGACATGAGGCAAACAGGTTGGGACAACATGGATGCGCCTATGCAAAACAAACATGAAGGATCACTGCAGGAGGTCATCTGAGGCAGGGGTGGGACATCTGGTACCCTATAGGTACAGCCTACAGGCCAGACCCTGCTGGCCTGCCTCCATGAGGTATGTTTAGCATGGGGTCTGGGTGTTTCAGTGCTTCTCTAGACCCTGCAGTTTTCACTCATAGAAAAGTCACTCACTGACATGTTGAAAAAATTCCCTGTTTCGCCCGTTTTTCCTTTGGAAATCCGTATACTCCCTGCAGCACTCTGGTACTTTCCCAGGGACAGTCACAATGCTACACTCAGACAATACAGTTTGTTTAGCAGATTTCAAACAACTCTGTTACAAGAGATTGTTTAATTGTATTTTCTTTTGTTGTTAAGGACATTAAGTGTTACTGATATTATGTCTGGATATGTTCCAGTTGCAACAAAAGTTTCCAAATGAAACATGGGTGGATGCAATTTAATGTGTAAAGGACTGCTTTGATTCTTACATAAGATGAAACTCATAATAATAGAAGAAAAATATTAGCCTCTATCTGCTTCCATAATAGGAATAAAATTTGTTTCTTCTATGCTACCACCGGACTGTGAATTGGAGAAAGTGCTACAAAAAGATAGAGACACGTATAATGACCGTGTTATATCCCAGGTCTGCCCCAATGGTGTGTGCTTGTATTCCTACATAGCCATACTGCAATTTCTGCTTGTATTTCTATATAGCCATACTGCAATTTATCTGATTATAGTTAACTGGTTAAGCGGTAATAGACACCCCTTGAGGCAACTGCATTGAGTCCAGTTACACGAAACAGTCTTAAGATACCGAGTTAACAGTGCCAGCTGTGCTCCTTTGGAAAAATGAAGAGCATGAGCTCTGGAGCAAAGTGGACAACTAGGGAAAAGCCCACTTGGTTAAGGGAATGTTACTCCGGAACAAATCTCCTTGGAAAAATCAATCTGTGTTTTGGATATGTTAAAATAGCCTCCTCTGAAAAAAAACCCTTCAACTGTTAATCTGAATGTTAACAAATCAAAACATTGCCTTAAAGCAGAAGCAGCCTTGGACAGACTGTACACGAACAACGGTTCTATAGTAGGTCAGCTGTACACCTCACCACCCAAACAACGTCAAGGCTGTGAAAACACTGCTCGAGCTATCAGGCTACCACTAAGGTGTCTGCAAATAGCAGTGATAAAACAGAGGGAGGATAAAGCCTCACTGATAGCAGACAGACACAGCACTAGACTCCACAAGAGATTCCCTCAGTAAAGAACCACACTAATTTTGCTTGTGAGACAGTTTAAAGGGATGCAGCTACTTCTTGGTTGTGAAGAATGCCTCTGATTACCCTTGGAATGTCATTTTCCCTAACTGGACATGATGACAATATACTGTAACATATTAATCTATTATCATGCAGGAAGAAGCACTGCAACAGTGTACAGGGCAAGCATACTTTTCCCTGTCAGAAGGGCACTTAACATTCTGTGGCACATAATTTTGCTGTGGTTATGATGGTGTTTTGCATATTTAAAAGGGGAAATACTGTGAATAAGTCTGGAAATGTTTCACTGTTGGTGGCAAATATCTAGATTCCAGCAACAGTTTCTCTGTGATTTCCTTTGTATTCATCATTACAGAACTGATATTGATTTAAATTCCTAGGGCAAACAGAGAAGACAGCATTGATAAAATGTAGCCTCTATTTCAACCCACAGTTTCAAGACACATATTGCAAAACAATACGTTGTACTTGGGAAAAAGGTGCATCTTCAGCTAGTCCTTTCTCTTACCAAGACACAACTCTGGGAAATCATGGGAATGCAGTTATTGGAGGAATGATGCTTTGCACAGTTCTGTTTTATGTCATTAGGTCAGGATGAGTAGGCAAAGAACAAAGCAAGGGAAAAATTCAGATCACCTTAGGTACCCTCATTGCTGTGAATGAGGCAACCTCAGTCTCATCCTTTTAAAGGGCTAGCCATAACAACTGCTTCTGGGTTACACAATCAATGCATCTATCCTGTCACTATGACCAGGTTTCCCCACATTTCGTGAATTTATCAGAGATGTCAGTTTTTATTCAACTGACCCCATAGTGTTTCAGTTGTTTTTTTGGGAATAGAGCTCTAACTTGGCAGTGTGCTCTCCCATTCTAAATTTAAACCCTGCTGAGCCAAGTATGGCACCTAAAACCGTCCAAGTGCTTGCTTTTCAGTCTCTCTTTTAACACCATGTCCTGCATCACTGTGGCTTAAGGATTTCTATATAAATAGCCTCTGAAACCACAAAAGAGTGCTATCATACTTTTTCAAGGTTGCTCACTCTCTGTTTCTGAGGATGTGACTCCTTTGACCTCTGGAACACTGTTTGCTCTAGTATCCCTGTAAAAGACTAGATTTTGGCTATGATAAAAAGAAGCAATAATAAAGAAGGAAAAAAAAAAGAGTATTAAATCTTCTCTTTCACTTCACTTACTCCCACCTACTCGTGAAAGAGCAATTGTACAGCAGCAGAATACTGAAATACTTTCAACGCCAACATGGGGCTGATTCCCAGGCACTTTCATCTCTTTCAGGAGTGTTCATGAGAAGTGCCAGACAAAGGTCATTTAAATCCAGTCCCTATCTATTAAGCAAGGAAAGAAGAGGTGTTAACACTGCTGTTTTCTCTGTAGCCCTGAGCTAATGGCAGTTCAGCTTTGCCTTGGGTCTTCTGCTGCTGGGCACGAAAGAGCCATTTCTATTCCCACTGAACTCTTGCCTCTCTAACAAGACTGCCAAAGTCGACAGTAATTATTTTCCACTGTCACCTGCCTTCAGACTAAGCATGATGCCAAAACTTTTCTCACAGTGATGCAGAGAGGGCAGGCTGTTGCGAGGACAGCGCTCGCGGCAGTGCTCACACATGTGCTGCCCACAGACCTGCTGGGGAGCGTGCTGCTTCTGCAGGGCAAGATTTTGAAAATTCCTTCCTTTTAACACTATCTGCTTGCCAGGGACTTCAGTCCTCAAGGAATAAGGGATTTAAATGGCATGCAATGTTAAATCTTTAGTAGTTGAAACTGAAACTGTCTAGAAGTTTTTGAAATACAAAAGACATGCTAACCAATTCTCTCAGATGTGGACCAAGCTGATCTGGAAATAACTGACAACAACACCATTAAGTACAGCAGAGCAGTACTTTATTTTTTAAAATAACCACTAATAACAGTTCCATCATATGTGCCAGACCAGCTACATACAGTGCAGGCCACATCAGTGGCTGGCAGCAGAGGAAGATACCTGTGAATGCATTTGCTTCACACTTGGAAAGCCTGAGAATGCAGAGAAACCACACTGGACAAAGAGCAGTGGCATCCAAACCCCAAGCCTAATAATTTTCTGCATGCTCTGATGGCCCTTAGATCTTTCTAATCCCCTCTGACTGATTCTGCACACAATGTTATTGGCCACATCTACACGGCACACTGCTCTGATCACTCCCTGGGAAGAGGTTCTACACAAAGGGCTGGGATGTCTGCTCAGCATGTAAGCTGGGAACCAGGCATCAAATCCATTGTAACTCCCCTGACTTCTGAAGCATACAGTTGCAAACTGTACAGGTCCATCAAAAACAGGCCTCTAAAAGAAAAAAACAAAAGGCTCCTCCGTAGCCTTTCTGTGGAAAACCACAAGAAGCTTCTGCAAGGTTATCAGTCCTCAAGAGAAGGTTTTAGTACATCTAGATCATCTACTGCATTGCATCCTTCTGCTTTGAACAATACAGTGTTGTGATCCTGGATACAAGTTGTGAAACAGAAAACTGGAGTAGCATAACATCAGCAGTTCCTGGATGAAAAAGGAACTGAAGGACCAGGGCTGCCACCAAGCCATAAAGGCAATGTCCAGTTGGATCCTTCATCATCTGTACAGTTCTGCAGCTGAGCTGCAGGGCAGAGGAGGCAGCAAACTTACAGACTCCTGCAAACTGGCAGGAGGGGTGAAACAGAGCCACAAAAAAGAAACAAAAAAGACCTGTTCTCAAATCCTGCTACTGGCTTCTAGTTTGCTCCACACAGGGAACACCCACAACACCGAGCAGACAGGCTGTGCCCACTGGCACTGCTCAATGGTATCAGCATGTGTCCAGTAGGTGGAACCTGGGGACACAGAAAACATATTTTATTGCAATACCAGTAATTAAAACACCACCCCAAGTACACCTCTTCCACTACACACCCAAAGCGGTGCCTGCAGATTCATTCAGGTGTTTTAACTCAGCACAACTCACAGAAGTTTAGATCAGATTATTCTGCCTGCGAGAGACACACTGATGCAAGAATCCACATGATTTCTGCAGTTGTATTTTAGCAGGTACTCACAGGCTTGACCCTAAAGCAAATAAGAAGCTACATCAAATAATCTGAGAAGCTACATAAAATAATACCAGACCTGCGAGGCAAACGCCCTCTACCAAGAATTCTTGGGTGAAAAGAAAAAGGCAAAAAACAGAGCAATTAGTAGTACATTGTAAGTAAATTGCTTGCAAAGTCTTTCTACTCAGTACCTAATTGCTTCCAAGAAGTAACTTTGGTCCTTCAACTGAAATACACAGCTTTTTCTCTTCTACAGAAAAGAACCAAAGCTCTCCTAACCATTCATCACCACACTGAAGGAAGCCAATCAGAGCTGACCTAACCTCCTTTTAGAATCTTTTAACAAGGAAAGAAATACTGAGGCAACATCGAGGTATGCTGCAACACAGCAGCAGTATGTAGGGTAGGTGCATAAAGAAGCCCTGACACAAACTCAGATCTGCCTTTGTTGGGCTTCATTTAAAGCTCCTGGTGACAATTGCTGGCTTCTAACCATTTTTCTGCAAGGCTCAGAGCAGCAGCCATAACAAAGCCAGTCTAGCAAAATCAGGGATGAAATCAGCAAGGCAGAGAGTCCATTTTCAGTGGTGTAAGAACAGTCCACTCTTTGTGCTGCTTGTCTTAAATGGGCAAGCCTCTTTGTAGCCTGGGGATTGATCACAGCTATGCCTTAAAACATAAAGGACCCAGACTAACCAGGACCACAAGCTTCGGCTCTGATGGACTCTTATGAGCTGTTCTGGAATCTATGGGGGAAGGAGAAGGGCACAGCTTTTCTGTCTCCGGTACCTTCCTAGAGATGCAAGCAACAAGGGATGAGTTCCTTCTCCAAAATGAATCAGCACTCAGCTTACACAAACATTATTACTGGCACCAGTACTCTTTCTGCTGCGCTGTCACCTGAACTCTGATACTGCAACCATGTTCACTAATGCTCTATAAGCACAAGAATATATGGCTGGGAACAGGGTAGCAACTAGGCACGTTACCCAGACTGACCTCGTACAAGTTTGGTTTTTCCACAGTACTTTCAGCACATTTTTCTGGAAACACTCACTGTTCATCACTGACTATAGTCCTTCCTCAAATAGCTTTCAGAGAAGGCATGTGCAAGTTTCACCAACTCCAATGCTTTTAAGGATGCAGCGCTGGCACACACAACAGGGCTGCACATGGCCATGGTGCAGAGCAGGTAACATGGTCTGGACAGGACAGAGTCATCACTCCCTGCTAGTTTCATCAGTTTTTGGCTGATCTTACGTCTGAGCTGACTGATACTTTGCAACACCTGTGGTGTTGCGATCCCACCTTAGCCTTAGAGTTATGTGCATGTGATGTTGTTCACAGCTGTGATTTAGCTCCTCTCCTTTATTGACATGGCTTATGTGCAGAGTGTGATGTCCTGCCTGACCCACAGATCAGGGCCTGAACCACAAGAGTTTTATAGAACCCAAGAGGTCTGTGGCTACAGAAAGGAAAGAGCAAGAACAGGGAGGTACAGGGCCGCTGCTGGACTCCACTTTCCCTCACATCCTCTGACAACCAGGGGACTTTGCTCCAGCAAATCACAAACAGCATCAACAGCATCACGCTCTCTCAGGCAGTGCTGGGTCTGCCTTTTTTACAAATTGGCCAGGGAAGCTCCACTGAGGTTCAAACCTGCTGTCCAGTGATGTGACTGTCCACTGGCACGGATACTCTATATGTTACTGCAACTGGCTGTATATTACACTGAATCACAGAATCATGGAATTGCCTTGGTTGGAAGGGGCACTTTTAGATCATCATGCCCAACCATCACCCTAACCTGCCATCCACCAGTAAATCATGTCCCTCAGGACCACGTGTAACCATCTTTTCAAACCCTCCAGGGATGGAGACTCCACCACCTCCCTGGGCAGCCCACGGGAATGCCTAAAAAGTGCTCTCTCTGCAGTTTTTCCTGCATAATCAATACAGCTTAGGAGATGATGTGCTGAAAAGTGTCTCTGAGCAAATGGACTTGGCGGTACTCATGGATGAAAAGCTGAACACGAGCGACCAATGTGCATCCGCAGCCCAGAATCACAGAACGTTAGGAGTTGGAAGGGACCTTGACAGATAATCGAGTCCAAATTCCCTGCCTGAGCAGGTTCCCTAGAACAGGTCCCACAGGTCAATGTCCAGATGGGTCTTGAATATCTCCAGAGAAGGAGACTCCACAACC
>VXBZ01010365.1:10094-67795 GCA_013399135.1 Heliornis fulica | reverse complement strand
TTCTTGTGCTGAGGGCTCCGGAGGTCCTGTGACCTCTACTCTTCCCCAGAAAGGACAGAGGCCCCACAACTGAAGGCTGTCCCTGACATGAAACCTGGCACCTGTGGCAACAGCTAAGATAAGCAAAGGAGCTGTGGGAGCCTCCACCCACACACCTTCTCCTCATTGCCTTGGGAGCTGCATTTAAGCTCCTGCCCTGTCTGCTCTTTCTCACTGCTTTCTGAGCATGTATGTGCCTCGCCCTCGACCTTGCTAATCCTTGCTTCACCCCACCTTGGCTTGTTTATTTGACTTGCTCACTTGATGCTAAACCTGCTGCAGGCCTTTGCAGCAGTCACTGAGCTAGGCCCAGCTGCTGCTGGGGGACTTGCTCTGCATTTTTTCTAAGTTCATAAGGACTGGCCTACTTGGATGACCTCAGTTTTGGCTTGTCTGCTGTTGAGGAGCAATTCAACTGAGGATTCCTTATGACCTTCCTAACAATTGAACAGCAGTTTCTACAAAGCCTACTGAATTAGTGGGGAGGCCCCTGAGCTGCACAACTACTAAATTTTTAGTTCTGTAATGCACTTTCAGGTACAAGTAGAAGCTCTTTTGAGTTCCAAGGTGTAAATAATGTGTCAAGAAGTTGTGGAATAATTACCAGAGGTGACTTAAAATTAAAAATTATGATTGCACTCTAAGAAAAGGTTCAGCATTCAATAAACTTTGAGGGTGAGCTGCAGCTGATATGTCAAGAGTCCATTTCACAGAAAGTTCCCTAGGCACTCTTGTAGGTTGGGAACATCAGGGAAACTTGATGTGCTAACACTGAGAGAACAGTACAAGGAGAGTAGAGCAGCATTGAGGTGCTATGACTAGAGTGGTGATGTATGGGGACCTGGTGTACTGTGGTACCTAGACACTGCATTGTTTCTGCCCTGAGTGAGAACTGAACCAGAACTGACTTCTGGGACTCAACGATGGACTGAGGCTTTCTTCCCAGCCCCCAGGGATGCCTTGGGTGAGATTTAAACATTTTGCTATTCTAGGAGACTTAGAAATCTCTATGGACAATTATTTATGTTGCTATATTGCTCATATAGTTTTATGTTGCTTCATGTCTAACTTTATGTTGTCTTATGTTCCTGTGTTATTTGCACCTGCTTTTGTAGGCTGTGCATCATCACCAGCAGTCAGAATGTGCACATAGAATGTGTACTCTGTAATCCAAATAAACATCACCATTCACTAATCTAGCTCTGCTAGTTCCTAACTGAACGCGACTGAGTCTGGCCATGCTAGTTCATTGAACATGACTTACACAATGGTGCTTTTGTGTATCTGCAATCGTGGTAGTCCAGTATGGAACATGACTGCACTTAGAGCGCAGAACTCTAAGAATTCAATTGCCTGTTTGAATAATTCTGCAGTAAAATGGCAGAGTATTCTTACTATAATTAGTTGGAGATACCACAAAGGTCCATTCACAACATTTAAATTTTATAGTGATATATACTACATAACTATATAGGTCTCTAAAGGCTACATAGGGACAGATAAATAATTTATCTGTGTCATCATTACATACCTAAATGTTTAAGGGCACTTTATAATAATGTGCTTTTTGTGGGTGTAATGATAATATCTGAATAGAAACAAGCTTGTATATAAAACCTTCAAGCACTGCTATTAGCGCTGTAATGTATATCCTAAAGGAGACAGACTGTGTCAGTGTTAGAAGATTCTGAATGCTTGACATAATTATCTTCTGTAGACTTTTGCCTGCAATGTCTGGAAATACTTAAAGCTTTGGAGGTGAAGTGTGGTCAACCATCAATAGACTTTTAATTGTAATATTTGACTTGTGGTTTCTAATAATGACTGCAGGGATTAATAGTCAGTAAAGTTCAAAAGTTATTTCCTTCCCTTTTACACTGGGTAGAGATTTTGTTTATCAATCCAAATGTTTCTATTCCTGTGAGTCTTTTTTCTAAGGGGAAAAGACGAATCTAGGAAGCACCTTGTGTCTGTTAGGGTTGTCATCTAACAGTAAGTTTATTAAAGTCTAAACAAGATCATATAATCAGCTGCTTATACTACCAGTAAACAGGCCTGAAAATCAAAGGGAAGTAGAAATCCAAGCAAGCTGTGTATGGTCTCTGCAAATACTCTTTTGTTATGCTTCAGCTGAGTTTTGCTTCTGGTTAAGAAACCATAGGGATCAGTCATCATTAAAACTGCAGACAGCCAGCTGAGCAAGCCATTGCAGTATTAGCCTATACTCACCTGGCTGAAACCAGAGCACTCCAGCTGCTGACACTCCTTTTCATTCATCTGTGCCCCCCTTACTCTTCAGTAGGCCGCCCGCTGTTTGCTCGCATATTGCTGTATATGCACACTGGAGATTATGCACTATCCTGCTCTATTTCTCTGAATTTTCCTTCAAATCTAAAGGGCTTTCTAGATGTCAGCGAGCCTTTCAAGCAATATAAAGCTTAGAATAATGATGCCTATAAACTCATTTTGTCTCTGATAGGTGTGTCTCAGTTTAACACGCGTATTGGCTAAAATGACAAGTTCACCGCTTCTTGGTTTTATTAAGTGGCACTGGTGTCAGTGTAAGTACTGTTTGCTTATTAGAAAGATGAAAATTATCAGAATGTTAGGGATGTAGTAAAACTCAGAAATATTGTGCGAGTCACATAACATTTTCAGAAGTTATGTTTTTCCCTCAAGAAGCTATTAGCCTGGAGCAAGTATAGAAAATGGGCTACACTGCATCCACTAGTCTGACATAATCTTCAAGTTTGCACGAGACAAGTAGTTAGGGTGACTGGTATTATCCTATTACTACTACTAATTAGCCTTTATAAAAAACACCCAAGCAAACAGTTATGTCACAAGGGTTAAATAAAAAATAAATGCAGGCTGAAAGGATTAACTTATTCAGCTGCCTGACTCACAAAATTCCATTGCAGTTTTTCAATCAATTCAGCCCCCTTCAAATGTGTTTATTATGGTTCTTGTGCTTATGTACATCTTGCAGAACCCTCCATGCTTCAGTGCACTGAACTCATCTGTCTCCAGCTGGAGGAACCTTGTATATTAAGGTTTAGGCAGGGGAAGGTTCAGCTACAAATAATCACTCTCTGGTCCAGCTGGCTAGGATTTGGCTTATAAAAATCATTAGAACCACTTCCTCCTTGATGTTCTGACTTCTCTGCCTTTTGGCAGGGATAATTCTCTTATTTGTAGATTAGGAAGCAAAGTCTTGCTTGTTTTTCTCTTTTGAACACTGTTACAGCCTGGAGTGTCAGAATGATACTGAGCTTGGCTTCCTGGTCATATTTCTAACATCAGCACTCAAAGCAGGCAAGAAGATTGTACTGAAGGTTTACTAAGAAGCTAAAATGGGCACAGAAAAAGGTCTGTATGTGCGATACACACAAGTAAGGCAAGGTGTCTGTGTCAGACTAATAGCAGTGGAGTATAAATTTTTAAAGGCACGCTGAAGTTTGTTCCAGGATGCTGTGGGTCTAAACTAACAATCACCTTGGCACTCTGTTGGGTTGGCAAACTCGAGTCCAAACTTGTGCATGCTTACATTGAAGGTAGTTGATTTGTAGTTTTTCAGAGTCTTTATGCCTCCATCAAAGTAAACACTACTAATTTTAACCTTACTCTATCCATAAGAACACACAGATGCTGTTTATTCTTTGTGTCTCTGCTCAGGAAATGAATCAGCAATTGATTTTTTTTCTTAAATATGTATATATTTCAGAGAAGTCAGTACTAGACTTACAAATGAAGTGATTTTCTCATCAATAGGCTGAGTGGATGCTTCTTGCAGCCGCTGTGACTGCTTCTCTACATCATTTGCTGTATGTGTAGCACCAGCATGTGAAGGTCTCAATATCTGCTTGCACCCTTCTGAGCTGTGCATCACCTCAAGAATGTAGTATGATGATTGTCCCAAAACCTGGTAGCAGTGTGCTTCATGATAAAGCAACCTTAAACCAGTGTATTTAAAAAAAATAACAGCCAAAGAACTTTATACTGTGCTTCAAATGACAACTCTGAAAACTTGGGGTTTTTAGAAGTTGATGTATCTGTGGTAGACACTTATCTTTAGCTCTGCAATTCCTAGTGTGAAAAGCACCAGCTAGCACATTGTCCCCTGAACTAGCAGAAGTGGGAGGAAAAAATATTAATCACAATACATTATGTAACCTAGTTCTGCAATCAATGCTGAATCATACTCCAAAACTGCAAAACCATTGGATTGGAAACTCTAAACGAGGGGAGGGGAAGCTCTGACTGGTGTTGTAAAAGCATTTTTGGCATTGTGCTACATTACACATTACAATAATCCTTAACATCTATTTTTAAAAGCAACTTTCCAGACATATCTCCAAATTCTACAGAAGTCATCCCACAAATCAACTCTAAAACTTTTGGAGACTTTTCTCATGAATAAAACATAGTTTGCATATAAGGAGGGATGGAATGTTGAAAATAGTCTGAAAATGTATAGATTAAAGATATTTCCCCTTCCCCCCTCCCAACCTGTTGGTCCAATTCTACTGCATACTGTTCAAACTGCATACAGCAGGAAAAAAATTCATTACTGATTTCTGTTGGATGCTTCATAAAACTTTTAGGATGTTTTCTATTATTCTAGCAAATTCCCTCTTCTTAATATCAACATGAATGAGGTTTGGCAGGTGGAACTTACAATAGATAATGTTCTTTCTTTCATTTTCAAGAATCACTGAGTATTTATCTATGCTTTGAATTCTAAGTGTCTAATTACTAGGATACCTAACCTTCTAATGTTAGACACAAGAACTAATCATTTCTGTGCATTAAGAGGAGCATATTAACTAAATCACCAGAAGCTCAAACTTACAAATTACTGTTTTGCCTAATACAGATACACATCTCTTAACACCCTTGGAGCTTTGTATTTTCTATAGAACTTTCTCTTTTTTTCCTCCCTTTAATTTCTAATCCCTCAAACAGACTTTTTTAGTTGTTGTTGTTGTTATCTTATTACAGGATGACACTGTGAGAACTTGACTACTTTCTTTTGTAGATGTTTTTTCACTTGCTGTTCTGGGTAGAAAGACTTATTCATTACTCTAGGAAATAACTCTGAGAAATAATAGTCGTCCCAAAATAAAAGTGTGAAAGTGGAATAGGTGATGGGTTTGTTAGGAACTCAGGCTTGGAAAGGGAAATAGTAATCTTCTAAGGCCAAAGCTACATAGGGTTTTAGGTTTTTTAGGACGGGGAGAGATGGACACACAAAATCAAGAAACAGAGTTTAGGTTCAGGAATAATGTTATGCAAACAGGGATTTTGGAAATGTAAAAATGAACAAGAATTTTTGGGTATTCTCTAATATTTCAGGAGCAAAATGAGTGAGTAGAGACCAGGAATAGATGAAGGAAGGATGAAAGGAGGCCAGCCTTCAGAAGACTAGAGGCTTTCAGAAAATTCTAGGATGAAAGGCTTGTTTACACCTAGTTCTGTGAGCCTGCAGTCCTTCCAGACTTTAAATTGGGTTTAAGGAACTGCTGAGATACATCTCTAGCAAAAGGTGCTGCAACCTGATGAGAAGCAGACACAAAAGAAAACCTGGAGAAAAAGAAAAAAAAAAGCCTGATCCTACCCTGGGTTTGAAGAATCCTATTGTTTGGTGATACTCTAAAGAAATAACTCACTGAAGTGATCGATGATCAGGAGTGATGTGCTTGATCTGTTTGTCTTTTTTCCCTGGTAAAATGAAGTAGAGAGAACTTGAACAAGTATAAGCTTTCTCTCTTTTCATGTCAGATTTATTTAACTGAAATGTTGGAGGCAGCATAGCTTTCAGCAGGAAGGCTTGAACTCAAATACCTGTTATAGAAGGCCTTAGCTTATTGAATTAATTTTATTAGATTCTTCATTGGAATGAAGTCATACTTAAAACTATTCATTAGTGTTTTTTGCACTGTCATCCATGGGTTTAGCCATAGGTTTTTGTCAAAATTTGACTTGTGACTGGATATATTCTGCTGAGACCATCCTGTACCTTTTGTGGGAGTTTCTAACAGTTTTAACAGTCTAGAAAAGCAGCACTTATCAAACTGGGGTCATGATGGCAGGGCAGGAAGAGCAGACAAGGTGGCTGGAAGTTCTTGAACATGAGAAAAACCATCTTTACTCTGAGGGTGGCAGGGCACTGGAACAGGCTGCCCAGAGAGGTTGTGGAGTTTCCTTCTCTGGAGATATTCAAAACCCACCTGGACACAATCCTGTGCAGCCTGCTTGAGCTGATCCTGATTTAGCAGGTAGGTTGGACTAGATGATCTACAGAGGTCCCTTCCAATCCCAACCCTTCTGTGGGACTGTGAATCTGTGTGTATAGCATTGCAACGTGCTCTTATCTAGATGTCATTGTTATGCAGCACAAAGTTGTTCAATTTGACTGAAATAAGATGTGGATCAAGATATGCAGTGTAATATACATTTATTTGCTTGCATTGGTTACACAGATAATCCCTGTCCCAACTCCTATATGTTTCCTCCTAATAATCTTTGAATAAGATAAAATGCAAGTGCTAAAACTGTTTTCCACATGGATTCTAAGGCTTGGACAACTTTCTGTTCATAATGTACATTTAGTAAGAGGAAACAAAGATACTGCAAAAGTCTGAAGTGAGTTGCTGGGTAATAAAGAGTGACAAGCTGGTTTTCTACAAATATGGATACTAAATACTTTTCCTAATTCAGAATTCTCATCTTCTGAGAGACAGGCTTTATCTTAACTATCCAATAACAGAGTTTTATAAATATTTTGTTTCTTCTGTAATTTAATCGGATGAGCTGGATGAACTTCTTTGTGTTAGTAATGCCAGACCTGAATTGCTTTTTGTTATTTGCAGTTGTATTTGCACTAATTAATTCCCAGCTCCAAATCTGGATTCATATGAAGTACAAACAAAGATTTTGGTTTCAGTTAAACAACTTTCTAGACTTACTTTGAGAGGGGTATTTAGGACCTCTAATGCTTACTAGAAGCAACTAAGGATCAAGTGTTGGTGATGAAGACCACAGTACAGGTATTTTGGTTTAGTACAGAATTCGTTTTAATCAGCCCTGATGGCAATACTCAGTTGTGCTTAAAAGAATACAAAGACTACCTCCAGAGATGTTGAGAAATTATGTGCTGAAAGTCTATCCCAATAATCTTATTAGACTATCCAAATTTCCACAAAGTATTCCAGAAGTTTAGTATTTGTTCTCCATTATATCCTGCTGGTCTCTAACTCTCAGGGTGATGACATAGATGTGCTGGACAGACACTGTACAATACTGAGGGTGTAATTAGCATTTGAAATATGTATGCAAATGCCACAGATACAAATGGCTTTACAGAGGTTTCATGTCCAGAATTCTTTGGACTTAAAAAGATGTTTAGAAACACAGGCCTCAAAGGGAAAGTCTGGATTTTTGCTATACCTGAATACCAGGGAGGGGGCAGAGAAATATATTCCTTGTGCTCTGCAAAGATCTGGGTGAGAGGCAGTAGTGTTTAGAAAATGAAAAGGAGTTAAAATTTTGAGAGGTTTTTGTAATGTAAATCAGCATAGGGGGAGAAAAATTTTCTATAATTCTTTTCTTCAAGGACTTCCATCTCTTAGTAGGAATAACCACATAGGACTATTGTGCTATAAAATCCATGAACAGTAATTCCCTTCCTGAAAGTCTCTTCTCTGTGCAGCAACAATGATCAGACTGTCTTCCAGTGCCAAGCACCAACTCCCTCTCCAGACTCCTTTGTAGAGTTTCAGTTCCTTGCTGTTCTTGGAGTCTGGCTCCCTTTTCCATCTTCCCCCTCTCAGCTGGAGTCACTCAATAGGCCGAAGGAGCTACTGTTGCTGCCTGCTCAGTAAAATGGTATCTAACTGAAGGTATTAGAGCCCACCACCATTCTTAAGGGCTCAAATACTATGACTGGTGCTTTCAGTGATGTGTAATCATAGAGAAGAGACCTTCAAAGTCCTTCTAGTCCAACTCCCCCTTGCAGTGAGCAGAGACATCCCAGTTTTTGTCTTTCCACTTTTCTATTTTCAGAGTATTTATCCTTTTTGTTGAGATAGAACTGTGAGATGATACCACTTCTTTCAGACACTCTGTGGATCTATACGATCTCTGGCTGAGTTAGAAGACACTGTTGTCATTGTGTACGATGAAGTGATGGTCCCCTTGACTGCAAAGATGGGGACGTCACAGAATCACAGAATGTTAGGGGTTGGAAGGGACCTTGAAAGTCCAGTCTAGTCTGACCCTCCCATCAGAGCAGGGTCACTTAGGTCATAAAGAACATGTCCAGGTGGGTTTTGAATGTCTCCAGAGAAGGAGACTCCACAACCTCTGTGCTATATGTTTATCTGTACTATACTGTCACTCAACTCTTATCTGCAGGACTGTCCTACCAGAGTCAGTCACCCACTGATCACAGAACTTGTCTAATCTGTGACACAAAGAAGCTGTTGACAATAATATCCCCCAACTTTAATATATACACTGGTATAAAAAACTTTACCCTAGTCCAAATTAAACCTGGTGATGATGCTCACTATCTTTGTTTCTACTGGATAGATATAAATACATTAAGATTTTGTTCAGTAAGGAACAAAGTGTGGCCTAAAGACACATTAGATGACTTGTATTATATATTATTATAGTATTCTATGATGAGTTGTATTTCCTGGAGAAGGGGAAGCTGAGGGGAGACCTTATCACTGCCTAAAATGACCTGAAAGGAGGTTGTAGAGAGGTGGGTGATGGTCTCTTCAGCCAAGTGACAGTTGATAGGAAATGGGGAAATGGCCTCAAGCTGCAACAGGGCAGGTTCAGATGAGATGTTAGGAAAACGTTCTTCCCCAAAAGAGTTGTGGGGATGTGGAACAGGCTGCCCAGGGAGGTGGTTGAGTCACCATCCCTGGATGTATTTAAAAGACAACTACATGAGGTGCTCAGGAATACGGTTTAGGAGAGGACAGGTACAGTTGGAGTTGAAGATCTTAAAGGTCTTTTCCAACATTGTCATTCTGTGTGATTCTATAAGAACAGGAACTCCTGACACAGTGTCATCAATTGCAAATAGGCTTTATCCCTTGAGTGTTAGAACACCTTTACCATGTCCAGCCAACTCTGTCTTTGCAAAGAGAAAAAAAAATCAGAGATTTGCTTTCTTTCTTTCCAAAAGCAAATCTGAGTGACTATTTCTATAAGTAGAAGTACTAAATCTGCTACTTTTCTCACTTCTTTCCCCCCCCTTAATTTAGGGACAGGACTGAGAAGGGAAATACTTTTTCCTTGCATTTAAAAAATCCCCAAAGTATGTTAAATATGAACATCTTATATTTCTTGAAAGTTTATATTTAATTTTTACTTTATTTTTGAATTATCATTTATAGTTAAATAACTTAAAATTTTGCAGCAACTAAAATGATGACAAACTGAAAGACAGGAACATAGAAACTGAAAGGCTTCTGTAATTCTGTGATAGTTTTTAATTTGGGGAGACTGAGAATGGATCGAGTAAATAATATTATACCAAAATGAGTCCCAAGATGGAGATTTTTATAAAATGGATATTAACAACCCTGCAATACTGAAGGCATTAAGAGAGGTATAGGGAAGGACTGGAGGAGGGAATGTCTAGATAAGAATAGTAGGATAGGCTTTAGAAACTCCAATTCTAACTTACCATTTTGAAGTGATTTTTTTTTTCCTTTCAGTGTACCTGGGCTAGGTATCAAAAGATTTCTATATATAGATCTTGTGTGGTACTTAGATGGAAATCTTAGGTCACTGTTTTATATCTCACTACATAATTTCAGTGCTAGACACATGGTTAGTGGTGATATAGTTCACTGACTGCAGAGAACATGTCACATTTCTGCAATTTTACTTCTGTCCCATAAAAATAGAAATTTGGTAATTTTTGAGAAAGAATATTCTTAATACAGGATAACAGAGAATCTTAGGTAAAAAAAAATACCTTAATGGAAAAAAAAAAGAGGTTTAATGTGCATTCCTCTTCATAACATTTTGTTTCTCTTATATCCCTGAATTTCAACAAACTGATAGGTTTTCGGGAGCTCCAGTGGTAGTGTTGAAACATTCCCAGGAAGCTGGCACCTATCCATCCCCTATAGATCTCTGTTGCTCACCAAATGTGCCATTTTCAGCTGTCTGCTTAAGAAACTTCATTTCCATATGCTCCAGATTCTAGTAATTTCAAATATTCTTTCCTTGCTGAAATGGAAAATAATTTTCTCTCAAAATTTTCCACATAAGCATGATTATTCTGGGGGGAGGGGGGGAAGCCCAACAAGAGTGAAAAGAAGCTTCCTCTCTTCTTAAATTATTTTAAGTCATTGTTCTCCATTTATTTGTGAATGCTCTCTGTGATACACTGATCCCAAACTGAAATGGAATAGTCAAACGCCTAACAGAAAAACTCCTACTTACTCTCTTTCCCTGTGCAGTACTGGGAAATGGAGTTGCAAGAACCCACATTACTAATAACTACCAGAGTGTTTGGGAGGACATGGACATAATTTAATGAGTTTCATTCCTCTGTCTCACTAGTGCAGAGATACATCATTTAAATTTCAGCTTACTGGGCAAGATGAACGGGGGAAAGGAGGACTCTCACTCTTAAGATCAAAGAGATAAAACCCATATAGATGCTAACTACTAGAGTTTTCAGAGCCTGAATATAGGTCCTTTGCAAGCATATTAATTAACTATTAGTGGCAAGGCTGCAAATGACTATTTCTAAAACTATATTTTCAAGCTGTCATTTCTCTACAGCATAAAGTACGGAGATGTTTTCTCTTGCTAGCTTTGGCTCAGTGCTGGCAGTGGAGTACTGCAAATGGGGCAGCTGATGGCCACCAGAAAGTTTACTGCTGTTTTGTAGATCTATGTCTGCATGTTTAAACAACTACAACTAAAAAAAAAAGCAGTGTTAGCCTGCTGCACCACTGACAGAGCTGCCAAAGAATTTTTCATGTGCCCTGGATGACCTTGGAAACCGTATTTGGGATTTTCAGATGTATTTTAGCTCTGTGTCCTCAGGTAGCTTCTGTGCATGCAGGAAATCCCACACACATTCATCAGGAGCACTTGGTCCAAGGACATGTACAGTGGATGCCCTAGAGAGCTGTGACACTGACTGGCATTGCAGGAGAGTAACTGCTCTGGTTACAGCAGACTCAGGAATGTTCAGAAGGGTGGAGTGAAACACTGATGTGTGCACATGTGCAGTGAGAGTGACACCCTTCAGCTGACTGTGCATCTGATAAGCTTTGGTGGTACATACCTGCAAGATGGAGAAGGGGTTAAACAATTTTCTTGCATTTAAAGGGTACCACAGAGGGGAGAGAATGAACTGTTGTCTATGTCTGTGGTAGACAGGATGAGAAGAAATGGCCTTAAATGGCAGCAGAAGCACATAATGTTTGCTTATGTGGAAGAACTGCAAAGCAATGAAATGTGGGGCTTAGGGAGACTGGAATCTTCATCACTGGAAATACTTAATGAGAAGTTAAATAAGTGCTTGTTGGGAGTTACAGATCCTGCTTCAGAGAGGACACTAGGTTAGATGATCTCCCTAGGTTCCTTCTAGGTTTATTTTCCTATGATTGCATGCACAGTAAGTCTAATGTCCCAAAAGTTTCCAATTACTGTGCCTGAACAGGCCATCTGTGTAAAGCAATCTCAATATGCCTGATGCTTCCTGCAAGCATTTTACTTACTGAAACAGAAATGTAATAGTTCCACCCATTTATACAAATGTCTGTCCAGGGTCACTGGGAAAAAGTCTGGTAGAAACACCAAGCCACTTTCTTTAAACATTTCCTCATAGAAAGAAAAACCACATCTAAAGCTGAATTAAAGTATCAGTGGATGCTATTTTCCAAGCTGTCTAATTACAGACTGAACATGTTAGGCAGTCATTTGTGAACAGCTGAACTGAATGGTTGAACACGGAAGCAAAGACTTTTAAGCAAACTGAAATTCCTCAGTGTTACAAAAGGCGAAGTTCAAAATAAAAATTGCACTTAGATAACCACTTGTCATGGACAAGTGGACATGTGGACAAGGACAGTGACATTATGGACACAGCCAGTGAATCAAATCTTAAATCACCTCAAATAATTTTTGAAGCTTCTTAAAGTGTTAAGCATGCCTCCAATTTCTGTTATTTCTGCAGAGATGCACTATTCTAATAGAGGCCAATATTATAATATCTTTTGAGGTTTACATACCATATGCAAAGAAAACTATCAGTCTCTTCAGAAGAATAATATTTAAGCCTTATTTGGCAAAAAGGCAAAACAGTTAACATAAGAACATGTCTATTCAGAGTGGACCGTGGAAAAGCAGCTCAATCTTCTTAACATTAAGAACAACAAAAAATATATGTGAAGATATCTCTTGCTGTCTTTACCCCCTTGTTTGTTGCTATTGCTGCTGTTCTTCTGTGACAGAGTTGGTGGTACTGATTGGATCTGGGGTAAGTTCAGAGACACAAAAAAACGTATTCTGTCTGGTGCCTGTGCTGCAAGGAGTTTTGCAGTCTTGGAATCTCTTATTTCCAAATGAATAACACTGCGATAACATAAATCAGGAGTTAGGGGAATTTAGTATAGATTTTGAGCTGAAAAGAATGAGGCAGAAAAAGGTGGAGGATACACATGGAAAGAATAAGCAGAGGAAAGTTTGCCCAAGCCATCTAATATTATCTTGTGTTTTATACTTACAGCTGATCTTGTTAAAATTCCACACTGTAAATTGGACTCTGCTGAATCAACAGACACAGAAAGAAAGCTAGCAAAATGCCAAAATAATATCTGAGTTTCACAAACACCCCGAAGGACATCAGAGCCATCCTTCAGCCCTTGGGGGATGAAATGGAATTCTGGTCACGGGGAGATGCTGATAAACAAGGTTTCTAAACTAAATGTTCAGTACATATATTTTTATTTGTGTGTTGGTACACTAACATATCCTATTTTAGTAAATAGGTTAAAACTTTATACTTTTTAATTCAACTAATTAACTTTACGAATAGTGTAATAATAATTCTTAAATGCTTGTTCCCTCTATGCAAGGAAAGATGACAGAGAAGGGTCAAAAGGCTGAGATGTGAATGGGAGAGTCCAGGTGAAGGAGCAGTGAAGGAAGGGTAGAATAAAACTTGCATGGGTTAACAGCATCTTTATCGGAAGGTCATGAATATGACCACACATCTACATACAGCTTCAAAGACATGTAGATAAAAAAAAAAAAAAAAGACAGCCTAAAACAATCAGCAAAGGAAGCGCCCAGAAATACATGAGGGACAGATTGAACCAAACAAGATGTTGAAGCCAATAAAAGATGACAGCAAGACCATAAAGAACAAGTTGTAGCCATTAGACACGGAGATGCAGTTAGGAGCATCATGCTTAGCATACCATCAGTGCTCACTGACTTGAGGCTGGATACAAAAGATCACAGCAACTGAAAGCCCCTAATGGGTGCAAAAAATCCCAGCACATTGTCCCCAGCTGAAAAAGAACTTTGAAAAGGTGGTGAAGACCTGAAAGTCAATGTTTTTTTCTCTTCTGCATTCTGACAAAACCTTTCATCTGGCACCTAGAGCACTCCTGGGAAAGCAGCTTTGGTTCCTGCAGTAGATGAAAGCTGAAGTTTAGTCTTTTGCTTCCCAGAGACTGTTAGGAGGGGGAGCAGAAGCCTCTCCACTGACACAGGTATTTGGGAAATGGAGGTGGAAAGACAACCTGGTCAAATCTGTGGCAGGGCAGGAAGGAAGGGCAAGGAAATCTTTTATAGGGGAATATTTTGGGTGAAGGAAAGACCTTATTACTCTGAAACAAGACAACCAAGGGAATTTGAAGAACAGTTCTTACACTCAGCATTTCCTATTAACCCAGTGGATTTTTGCTGAACTTGCTGAGTAGCTGTATCCCATCCCTGGGCACTGACTTGCCTTTGGCTCTGGGTTGAAATTTGTGCTCCCTAAAACAGATGCTGGGCTTAATGGGTTTCACTTCCAACTGTTTCACTGAGAAACCACCTCTTATTTTTCCAAGAATCCTTAAAATCTTGTTCCCCAGCTAAAATTTAGAAACATTGCCTGAAGTGTTTTGGGTTTTGTTTGTTTAGGTTTTTAAAAATAAATCTCTCTTTGGCTTTGCTTTAATTGGTGAAGTGACATGCCAATTAATTAATTATGGGAACAGCTGAACACTTGGGATTAAATCAGGTTTCTATACCTTCCAATTGGGAGTAAAGTTGGCAAGAAAATGTGCTGACTGTCCCTTTAGAGACAAAAACGTGCTTGGTCAAAGACACGATGCGAGGTGTAGCCAGAATAGAAGCAGGGTTTAAGTGGGATAAGTTTGCAATTGCAGGGACAAAGTCTTAGATTGTATGAATCTGGGCACTTCAACAAGCTAAACAAGTCTTTTATACCCCACCAAAGATTGTATCTGTCATCGTCTTCAGCAATGGTTCTGTGATTTGTTTGCATCTGTGGTGCTAGGATAGCTCCTCATTATAATCCCTTTAAAATAACTCAATTTGGGAAAAAGGCAGGAGGGAAAATTATGTCTGTTGAATGTTACCTATCCCTGTAGCCTCTGTTGACTCCCACTACAGGGCTCCCTCTGACATTTCTGATGTAAAGACTGAGGCTATTTGCTTGATATTCTGTGTGCTGATGAATTACTGCTTAACCATTGGTCTTTGTGTTTTATCTATAAATTTTCTTGGTATCTTGCAAGTCTTAGAGTATGAAATAGAAAATTTGTTGATGTACAGTTTTATTGTTCATGGTTTTGCAGCAGAAAGGCAGAAGAGAAAATTAAGTAGTTTCAGTCTGCAAACTTGTAATGGCCAGATGAGAAATCTGGGTTGCTCTTATGTGTGATTGAAGTATTTGATCTGTTCAGGAACTGCCTATTTCAGAATGACATTAGTTACCAGAAATTAGTAATCAAATTAGATAATTCTGGAGGAAAAAAAAAAGATTAAGGATGTAGTGAACAATTCACGTATTTCTGCCAGTTGTAACAGCTGTTAGAAATGTCTGTTAGATGCTTTCATCAGCTTTGCTTTCATCCTGTGACTAACATGATAGCTGAAATGTACGGGCTTTTATTTGCTTTAAAATTTATTTCATAGGATGAATGACTTCAGACAAGAGGTGAATAAGAGGGCATGTAAGAAGTATACTGAATACAGAAGAAAATGGAGACATAGATTACGTAGTCAGACCCTCTCTGACCCTCAGAACATTAAAAGAAACTGGAAGACAATATGCTGAGTATATTTGCAGGGAAACACTAAATTAGAAGTACTACAGATGGCATAAACCTGATCCCTTATAGAAATTGCAACATATTTTCTCAGTGGCTTTAATGAGCTTTAGTCTCTTGTTGTGAGATGAATTTGAAAGCTGAAAGAAGGAATATGGAAGAGGCTTGTGCCTTGTGGAAGAGCACCCCTCGTTCCACCAGGGGTTAGTTCTGCTGTATTTCTGCCAGCGGAAGGCTTTGCATTGTAAGGCATCAGCTCAGAGCTGCAGAGAAACTCCCTCTCTTTGATCACCGCAGAAAAGGGACAGAGATTTCTAGGCTCCTACCAAAAGATGGGTCTGTTTGTCACCAGCTTGAGTGCCAAGAACAAGTATAAAAAATAGCACCACAGTTGCTGTTATAAGATAGGGACCTGAGGCTAAAAGGTACTTGTTTCAATGTGCAGAGCATCACCTGGCAAATTTTGGAAAATAATGATTTACCTGAACATATGGAAAAAATCCACTGGGACAGTCAAGGAAGATAGTTAATGCAGTGGAAACTTGTTAGATTCAGTGAATTTTTTGACCTGTGGGAAGAAAGGAAAACAAGAAGGAAGATGAACAAATTGCTTCAAGGTTAATAAATCTTCAAGGGAGGTCGGAGCACTTGTAAATGTGAATAGAGAAGGGATTGCCTAGCTTGCAGCCTAGGAAATAACAGTGTTTGGGCTGCAGTTGGTCTGAATTGGCAAGAAAAGCTTTCAAAAATTAATATCTTTGAGAAGTATGTAGGTAGCTTAACAGATATCAGAAATATGTATAGCTACTGACGAGAACTCCAGGTAAGTGATGTACTTAGTGAAAGGCTTGGATGGGATGACACAACTGTGAGCAGTAGCTGAAAGGCTTCTCTCAGTTCAGGACATCAGGCATCAAATAGTGCCAAAAGTGAACAGAATTCCTAGTGTAGAACCCGAAAGCAGGTATTAATGTAGCAATCATGGCAGAGCACATCTACTGACAGGGACAAATCATTCAGGAAAGATAGATATAAAAGTGACAGTGATGAATACCACTGCATGTGGTGCTGTATCATATGAAAAAAAAAAAAAAAACAAAACAAAAAAACAAAAAGAAAGCCAGGAACAAGCTAAAATCTGCTTTGAGACAAAATTTACTTTGAGAAAGGTTAATAAATCAGGTTGTATTGGGATAGTGATGTAATAAGTCTGTATCAGATTTGAATAGAAAAAATATGCAGAAATATGAGAAATAGTACAGAAGTATATATCAGTATGGAAGACCTTATTTTTTTAATGATAGACCTGACCACACACTTACGTTCTTTAATCTCATAGCTGACAAAGCTTCAGTGACTAATCACTATCAAAAAGCAATGCCTGGAGTGATTTCAATGAGATACAAAACATGATTAAAATATGGTTAGAGAGGAATGAGGAAAAGTTTTTTCGACAATCATAACTTTATTCTGTTTCTGTTAAATAAAGATTGATAGGATTCTGTGGTGAATTTTGGATTTCAGAAACTCAAATTTGATCAGTGAAGAAAACTGGCCAATAAAAGCACCTGAACTAGGAGCTTAGGGGCTTTAATATTAAAGAAGCTCAGAATTGCTTGAAATCAAATAAATCTGATTTCTAAGCTAGGTAAAAATGTTATGAGAAATGTAAATAGATTCAAAAACTCCTCTAGGGGCATACTAGGATTAAAGGGTGAATTTAGAAAAAGTGGGACAAAAAACCCTTGATTTAAAAAAAGCTGAATGCTAGAGATCAAAAACTGTAGTGGTAAAATGAATATAGCCTAAAGTGGGCCTGAATTTGATCTTGAAATATTAAATTAAATAGCAAATGTTACACATTCCATGTACAAAACCCAAATTATACACAAATAAAAGCACAATAAGGAAAGGGTGGTGATTAACAGTTTGGATGATACTGATACAGCCCATTATGCAGTGCAAAAGATCTCAGTTTTTCTTAACATGGGAAAATGGTAAATAAATTGGAATACTGGACTAGTTGAAATAAGAATAGAGAAATTTCCATTAGCAATTCAAGTTGAAGTCATTTTCTACGACTTTAATGCACTGATATTTTGTAGGAATTCTTACTAAGAAATTCACTAAAAAAAGCCTCACCACCACAACTGAGCAATTGAAGTGTCTGATTCAGTAACTAGGATCAAGTAACAGGAATGACATAGCTCAGCATGTACCACATGACGCTTGGTGAATGCACACAGTGAAAACAAAGGTGTCAATGAACGGCTTGACTTTTTTTTTTAAAACAATACTCACAGAAAAGTAGGAAGATTCCTGACGAAACTTGCAGGTGTCACTAAGAAGGAAAATGGTGTCAATGCAGAACACAAAGGAGATATTGCACTGAACGCACTCAAAGAATGGATAGACATCGTTGATGCCATATGCAAGGTACCTGTTATGTATTAATAACTCCAGCTTTGACCTCTATTTAGAGAGAAATTACTGAGGTCCAGAAATGGTTGAGTGGTGCATCCATGAGCTTGGTGTACTAGAAGGATTAAGGATCATAGAACATGTCATGTTGGAAGGGACCTTTAAAGGTCATCTAGTCCACGCCCCCTGCAGTAAGTAGGTATATTTTCACTAAAGCAGGTTGCTCAGAGCCCCATTAAGCCTGATCTTGAATATTTCCAGGGATGGGGCCTACCTTTCTGGGCAACCTCTGTTCCAGTGATTTACCACCCTCAGAGTGAAGAATTTTTCTCTAATATCCAATCTGTACTGAAAGAGGGAGGGTGAGAAGCTGTGGTACTTGATGCATTGAAAGGAGCATTTCCAGTAGTGGTATGGAGGAGACCTAGAAGTCTGCTCAGCTCAGGGAAACAGAGTCTGAATGGGATTTCTCTCCATAAATAAATCAGGGACAGGGATATATATTGGGATCGAGAATTGTTTGAACAAAATGACTTAGCAAGAGGAGAACAGAGGGGTTAAACAGGTCACAACAAAATTCATCTAGCAATTGGGAGATTTGAGTGTTGTAGGAGTGATGGTCTGAAGGAATGAAGCATCCAATTGGAGTAGCAAGAGCAAAAAACCTCTGTTATGAGTAGTCTGGTCAGTCTAAGGAAAGAATTGTGTGCTATACCAAGGACTAGGCCTGACGACAGGACAGGTCACCTCTAATTTCCAAATATGGAGTTAACTAATTCTGCTTTTTTCTACACAATTCTTCCCTCCCCATGGCTTTTCAGAGTTTTAAATGTCCAAATGAATTCTACAGAAGGTTTCTCCTTCATCACTTTCAATCTGACAGACTTTACTCTTATACTTCAGGTATACTTTTTCTTGCATGATTATATTGCCTATTCAAACACTCAGAGCAAAAGTCAACAGAAATTAAAAAAAGAAAAAATCTGAATTGATTCTGTAGCCTATATGTATTAAAACTCACATTACAGGCTTTGTTCCTTTGTCCTTTTCGATAAGTTCAGGATAAGTTACTTGAAATTATTGCAGAAACACTGAAAAACATTCAAGCTATAGTAAAAACAAAACCAAAACAACAACAGAAAACTACCTAAAGAGAAGCCCGAATCCTTTGCTCTAGCAAGAAGTTTTATTTCAGAACTGGCTCATCCCTAGTTCCTGCTGTGCCTCTTCAGCAGAAATGTTAGTGCCTGGGTCCCTGTCTGGCTTTTGCTGTAATTAGTGCTAAAGTTCTGTTCAAAGCACCTCTGAAAAAGTTGTCATCCTTCACTGCGGCTTCAGTCTTCAGCAAAGCTAAGCTTGTCTTCAAAGTATGAAACATCAAATGAGTCTTAGCATTTTCAGAAACAAACCTTTAGTTTGATGCTCCTTGTCTTTCTCCCCATGACCTAAGCAGTCTTGTGGTTTAGTGAAAACTAACTCCTTCCTCTGGGAACTCCTGCCAAGGACTGGGAATACTGTGTGGTTTTGATTTCATATGCTGCAGAAGTACAAGCCATAAAATCTCAAAGACCCTCCAGCTAATTTTATTAAGGAAAATGACATCACTCAGCAGTCTTGAGATTCTAATTCAGTGCACATAAGAGGAAAAAAAATGTAAAGAAATCAGATAAAATCTCTCTCAGAAAGTATTTTAGTTATTTAAGTTTAAAATCTCAGGTACCATAAAGCTTCTCTGCCTGTAAGCTGTCTGCTTAGAAAACATTGCTTTTTACTGTCTTTGTTAGACTTGCAGGAAATTTCAGTGGCAGAGACAAAAAATGCAGTTAATTTGCTGACATACCGCATAACCTTGCACACACATGAGGTTTTATGTCCATATGCCGGCGTGTGCCTATGTATGACTGCAAACCACCAGCTGAAACATTTGTTAGGCAATCCCTAAGCCAGTAAGATCTCTTTCAAGTCTCATGAGACCCTTCACCTGGCAGATGAGCTCAGTCTTTTCACTTCAATCCATTAGAGATCATATACAATTTCCTTGGGGTTCTGACCCAGTGATCTCATCTGACAGTACATTCAATATATCTTGCAATGAAATTCAGACTTCATTATTTCTTGCTTGCTTAGAATGCTTTATTTTTGATGTCCCCTTTATTAATTGGCATCTTTTCCTCAAAGTTTAGACTCATTCACACACTTGATTTATTTTATGTTCTTATTTAGTTTTAGTGCTTGCCAGAGAATTTACTCCATAATAATGATGGCTGTTCATTGCCTGGTCCTTTTTGGCTAATGTTGGGTTTTAAACATGACTGTAGTCACGCCAGGTTGCTAGGTTTCCTTTGAAGACAAGTAGCATTGGAGGTAGAAATTATAGCCATGGTCTTGGGAAAACCTATAGGAAAACTTACAGGAAAATGCCATTATGCAGACATTTTCTCCAACCATTAGCGTCTCTATTTTCCTCTACTTAATCATGATCCTAAATGGGCAACAGCCTGAAAGATTTTTCACTTTTAAATAGTCCCTATATATTTACTTTAAATTGGAGAGGAACAGATCCAATCCATATGTGCTACAGCCAAAATAAAGGTTACATAGGAAGCCATATACAAAATCATTAAGAAAAAACCCCCACAGAGCTATGGGTTGATTTACAGCAGGGTTAAGTGTATGCTTAATTAAAGACTTGCACCAGCTTCATCTGGAGCTAAACTCAGCCCCCGAAGACAACCAAAACACTCTTAAACTTCATACCACAGCATGTCAAGTGTTGTGTGATGCTGGAGATAGATTTCTGTGCCTACTGCTATAATACTTTGGCTTTTATCACTTAGACTTGGCGAATCACCATTAGTTATTAGCAGTGTTATACCCATAACAAAATCAGGCAAGTCTGTTTCTGTCAGAGGAAATCACAGATATGCTGCAAATGAGAACATTGATCACTCTAATCCAATATATTCTGCCTGACAATGATCAGTGTAAATCAAAGAAAAATGCAAGAACAATGTGGTAACCTACTTTTAGAAGTTTCTTTTCAATTCCACCCAGTTAGTGGTTATACAAGTCCTGAAGCATGAAAATGTCAATGGATTCTTTTCATTTGCTCTAACGTAACTGTGGCGGAAGATCTTCTGGCAAATTCTGAACTTCCCTATAGAATACATACATTTAGAAAAAGATATGTAGATTTAAACACACAGGTAAATAAAACATTTGCTTTTTTAACTTTTTATTGTCTGTCATAACTGGAGCATGGCTGATTCTTAATGACGAGATGTAGTTAGTTATATTTTAGTTAACTTGAAAATCAAATGCAATTAATGCAATGTTATTCATCCTTCTTTTGTTTCCTTATTCTTATCTTCAAGTAGTAGGAAGATAGAAGCCACACATGTTGATTTTGATTTTCATTTTGTCATTCACTCCTTAGAATAACCTTGTAATATGAAAGCAATGCATCTGTTTTCAGATGGAGGGCTTTGGTGCAAATGTTGATTTCGGGAGTTCCTGTCACCCTTTGGTCCCTCACCATGCCTGCACTTGTTATTGTTCCCACAACTTGCCAGATTGTCAGCTTTGTTAAACCAAAGGATGGTGTAGCCACATCCAACCTGGATCTAAATACTCCCTTTAAATACTCCCTCTGTCTCTCCCTCCCTTTTTCTCCAGGTGTGCTTATGCTTTAAGCTGCCCTCAGCCCACAGGGGAATTCAGCAAACAGCTGAACAAAAGGGATGGTGAGCTATGACAGTTTGCCCAGGCAGAAACTCCTTAAGCCTTAGTGTTTCCACAAACCCTGCATCTTCAGGTTGAGGCTTCTGTCTGTTAGAGAGGCTGTTTACAAGACTGGATTTTTCCAGAGAGTCAGGAAGAAGGTTTCATTGCTTACATATTATCATCTGACAGGAACAGTAATGTGCTGGTATTCACCCCTTTCCAAGAAAGCCTCAGCAGCTCTTATTTCTAAACTTCTGCTGATACAAGTGCAGTTCTTGTAGGTCACAATTTAGTTAGCTGTAACTAGTAAAGCTGTTGCTTTAACTTGTTTGAGCAGATTTAAACTGATACCTCTCCCTTGCATAATTTCACTGCTTCCCAGTTCACATCAAGCGCAGATCAGCCTTATTTCCCTTACAGCCATGCAAACAGAGTCTGCAATTTTCATTCTAAATTTTTCAGAGGAAGGTGGTTGTGTTTAGCCATTTCCTACTTTTATATAGAGCAGCCAAGAACCCAGATCGCAGTAAGCGATGTAGTAGATGTTTGTCTGGTAATGAGGAGGTCTAATTTGCATATATTAATCTGCTCAAATGTCCATTAGTATTGTATTTTACTCCACATTGTTACAGCTGTTGCTTAGGGCATTACAGATGGAGCAGCAAAGACCTGCTATGTAAAAAGCTTTCTACCTTATGAAGGTTGAGCAACTTAAGCACTCTGTGACTGTTCTACAGAGGGCAAATACAATTATTTTACTAGCAGTTTAGTTCCTCTAGATCTGCTCCTTGTTCAACTTTTTTCTGCTGTCATCTCAGACAGTTTTTCATCCCTTTATTTACATCCATGTTATGCTAATTCTGCCTCAATTCCAGCACTGCTTATCCTGATCTGTTGCTGGATTCTGTTTTTCCCTCAAAGCTGTAAGTAGTTAAATACAATCTACAGAAGTTGTAGATTATGCCCAGAAACCATCTTGGGTTTGTAACTGCACCAGGGTGAGGGGAGGAAGGGGAAGTGCTTTCCCAAGCCGTGTAATTGCAAATATCCTAAAGTTTATAGCTGCCCTGTCCACACAAAGTGGATGACATTAAGGGTGATCCTTTTTCTCCTAAACACCTCATTTTTTCTAGAAATTTAACTGTGGATTATGTCTTTTTCTCATTTTATTTTAAATAGTAAAGCAGTATTAAGACTTATGTTTTTGGATTGAAAGTTTGCCACTGAGTCATCTTCTTCCAAACTGGTAAAGGTAAGGAAATTTTAAAGGAGAAATCATTCATTATTTAATTGATTAATCCATTATAGAATATGTGGCCAGTTAATAAACCATAATACTGAGAACAAAATTTCTGGTTTAATTATTTGGTTAATAAGAAATTTTGCTGTTGATCATATTAAGGTGCATAATTAAGAGCTGAAATATTATTGTTGTATATCTTAAAAAAAATAAATATCTATCAAGTGAACAGTGATCTGACCACAACTTCAGTGCACAGTAATTCCATGCAACACACCACACCACTTCTTCTGTCCTGAGTTACCACCTAAATGGACTAAATTAACCCAGTGGACATTTTACAGGGGTGACCCATAAACTAAAGGAATGATATCTATGTAAATCAAGTGAGAGGAAGGAAATTGATGGCTAATGAAAATGGATTGTATTAAGACTAGGCATGACTTAAATGGTGTGGACTAAAGAGTGGAGATTTTACTGGTTTTGAATGGGGATAGAGTTCCTTTTCTTAATTGTTTCTGGTATGGTACTGTGTTTTGGATTTGTGAGTGAAACAGCTTTGACAACACAGGGATGTTTTACCTGTTGCTGAAAAGTGCTTTCAGAGCATCAAGGCCTTTCCTGCTTCTCACATTGTCCCTCCAGCAAGTAGGCTGGGGGTGCACAAGAAGTTGAACCCAGCTGACCCATACAACAGTGTGCTAAGCAATAAAAGCTCGGGGAAAGAGGAAGAAGGGGAGCTGTTTGGAGTTATGGAATTTGTCTTCCCAAGTCACTGTTATGTGTGATGATGCACTGCTTTCCTTGAAAGGGATAAGTTTCTTCCTGCTGATGGAACATAAGTGAATTACATCCTCTCCCCGCCCTCTCCTCCTTTTCAAGCATGCAGCTTTTGCTTTACTTATTAAGCTGTCTATATCAACTCATGAGTTTTCTCACTTTTACCCTTCTAATTCTCTCTCCCATCCCACTGGGTGGAGGGCCTGAGCAAGCAGCTGTGTGGTCCTGAGCTGCCTACCAGGGTTAACACAACTCTACAGTTAGTGAAGCAATGACAACAGCAGCATTGAACAGGCACAGCACCAAGAATTTTCTTTTTTTAAAATGTATTTCAACAATATAGTTTCCCAAGTAGAAATTAAGTTGTATTATGCACCCAGTTCAAAATGTCATGGTTTCATCCCCGTTGAGAGCTGAACACCATGCAGCCACTCTCTCTAAATGCAGGGGTGAAAGGGACAAGAGAAAAACAAAGACAAACTCTATCATAGAGATTGAGTGAGAAAAAAAACTAAATGACAGAGAAACCTCTGATTGCCTTAGCTCTTATCTAGACATGCAAAAACTGAGACACAAGGCACAATTCTAGGTGGAATCGCTTGTCACTAGAAAAGAGTAGAAACTTGCCATAGAAGTTAGGCAAAGGAGATAAATACTTACTTAAGATTGAAACTTTCTCATCTACAAGGAAACCCTTATATTACAGAATCACAGAATATCAGGAGTTGGAAGGGACCTCAAAAGATCATCCAGTCCAACCCCCCTGCCCTGAGCAGGATCACCTAGATTAAATCACACAGGAAAACATCCAGATTGGTCTTGAATGTCTCCAGAGAAGTAGACTCCACAACCTCTCTGGGCAGCCTGTTCCAGTGCTCCATCACCCTCACAGGGAAATGTTTTTTCCTTACATTCACATGGAACTTTCTGTGCTCCAGCTTGGACCCATTGCCCCTTGTCCTATCACGGGCCATCACTGAGAAGAGCCCGGCTCCATCCTCCTGACACTCATTCTTTCAAGAACATAAAGGGTTTAGCAGGCAGTATGTAACAGTAGCCTGTGCTTAGTAGACTGGCAAGCTATTCTGTATCCTTGTAAAAAAATAAGATTTCCACACTTTGGGTGTTCTTTGAGTTATTAAAGATATTACTCAGTGTGCATCACCCCACCCACAGAAGACAGTCCTCCATGACCTCCACATGAGTCCTTTCCCACAGGGCCTCTGCTCTTCACCAACTGCCCCAGTGTGGCTCACTAGTATAAACTCATAAAATATCTCTCAGTCTCAGACTGCTGGCCCCTCCCTGGTCCCCCACAGTAACACAAGTCCCAGCATCCCCAGCAAACCTGCTCTGGTGGGGGTCTCTGTCTCTTCTCTCTCTCCACTGGCTGCACGTGGTAGGTCACAAATTCTTCCATATTCCTCCACCTGCTCCATGGTGGGCTCCCAACTGACCCAGATTCCTCTCCATGGGCTGCAAGTAGGGTCTCTGCATCCTCCATGGGCTGTAGGGGGACACCTGCTTCACCATGGTATTCTCTACAGGAAATCTTCTCTCAGCACATCCTTCATCCTTGCTTCACTGACCTTGGTGTCTGCAAAGTTTCTCACATCTTCTCGCTCCCTTTTCTGGTGGCAAAATATGGTTGTTTGTGTTTTTCTCTCCTTAAATGTGATTCCCAGAGGCCTTTGGCTGGCTCTGATTGGCCAGGCTGGCCTTGTCAGTAACAGAATTTGGGAGTTTGCCCTTGGGAGCCCAGCTGGGATTTACTTTGTGGAACCTTCAAGAAGCTTCAAGAAGTTTCTTAAAGAAGCCACATTGCAAATTCACCACACCTGTTGTGGGTGTTTTGAGCCAGC
The DNA here is from genome assembly GCA_013399135.1 of Heliornis fulica. NCBI lineage: Eukaryota > Metazoa > Chordata > Aves > Gruiformes > Heliornithidae > Heliornis > Heliornis fulica. The sequence goes on along the minus strand of VXBZ01010365.1, from coordinate 42,395 downwards.
ATGTGAAGGTCGATGTCTCTGTCTAAGCTATATCCAAAAGTGTAAAGGAAAAGGAACATCTCTATATGTAGTGCTTAGGTTTGTTTTGTTTTGGTTTTTTGTTTTTTTTTGGGGTGTGTGTGTGTGTGTTTGTTTCAGGTCATGGGTTTTTTTTACTTCTACAGATTAGTAAACTACACTGCATCTAGACATGAGCTAGTCTGTGGCATTAGTATTCCATGTGTGGATTGCTCAATGAGTTCTTTAATTCATGTTATGACATATACTGCCTTCAGTATACATTCAGATTATACAGGCTAGGAACTGACAGTGGTTTAACTATAGGAACTACAAACTCACAGCCTAAGCTAGTTTAAATTAACTTCAGATAAATCTTAAAAGGGTTGTCATTGTGATGTTTGGCTATGTAAGCTAAATAAACCTTTCATTTTCTCTTTAGTAGAGGTTGGTTTAGAAAATTAGTAAAGTAGTTCCATGAACAGTAAACCATTAAACCCCACTACTTTATCACTGATCTTTGTAAGAAAGATGGATATTTTTATCATGAACCAATTACAATATCTTCCATAGTAATAATAAAAATAAGGGAGCTCTACAAAGGCTTACTGAATTACATATACTATTACATTTTTATTAGGCTAGGATTATCTCAAAATGTAAACTATTATTTCTATTACATCTCCATAAAGGGAAAAATCAATATAGTACTAAAGGTTGGATAAGAGGACAACATTAAACTGCTCTAGAGCAAAAGCTGAATCTTTTAGAGGTAGTTCATCAAAGTGAGCTTGACTCAGCTGCATTTTGCATGTGCCTTTTGGAAAGTACATTCAAAGAGGTCAGTCCATTGTTTTTAGAGAATGAAGTAAGGCACAACTGATTCCCATTTTGACACTTGTAACAGGCCAACAATTGAACCATCACAGTCTGTGTGCTTTGTTTTACCTGCAAAGATGTACAGTCAGCTGTATCTGTGTTGTTGAAATAGGGGTTATACAGCTGTATGGTGAAGGCTTGACAGTTAGAAAAGATCAAATCACTCTTTCTAGGGCACTCACTGATAATTGAAGTGATCATTGTGATTGTTCTATAAGAGCTACAACTCCTTTTGCCACTGGCAAGTACCTTCAAAGATGTTGCTAAGTCAGGAAGGATGGTTTTCTTGCAAAACAGATGTATATTCCCTCACAAGGGGCCATACTGTGCCCAGAAATTATGCAGATGTATGCAGAGAGAGAAGGGAACCAACTTTTTCTCTTCATCCAGAGCTTGTGAGGCTTAAACACTGCATAATTGTAGCCTTTAGACTTGGTGGAATACTGGGATTTCTCCCCTGCTACATTCCTAGGAGTGTAGACTGCCCCAAAAGGCAAGTGGGTGAAGAAAAATGCTTCTTCTAAGCCATATGTGTCAGCTTGAAATATGCTGAGGGGAGAACATAGGTGATGCAATTTGGAGATCAATTACCCAAGCAGTGTTGAAGTGCTTTGGCTTTATGGCTAAATACAATCAAGAAGGTACCTTAAATGCAAATTATCAAACACACTTGATTTACACATTTGACCTTGAGGCTTTATTGAGGAAAACCCCTAAGTTAATAGTAATTAACTCTAGAAACAAACTAAACAATGTCTCTACTTATTCCCAAGGGCAAATGAAGACTGTGAAGTCTTTAGGCTTAGTCATTATCACGCAATTTAGATATTGATTATGAACCCTTTAATTCTGGTCATAGAGTTACTCATGAAAATCTAGCTGTGAAGCCTTCCACTTGCTTCTGAAATTGAGATGTTCTGGACCTCACTATAACAACACAGGTATAGTCTGTTATTGTGCTTTCAATTAAGTTATTTAAAAACGGTCTGATTGTACTTTAACCTGAGACACAATAAGTATTTCAATTAAATATTTCAAAATCCTTAGAAGAAGCCTAATTCCTATCTGGGCATTATGTAAAATATAATCTTAATGGAGAATAATAAGTTCTTGCATTCATGTTTTCTTTTGGAGTTATTAATGCTGATTTTTTTTTCTTGATTTTCTTTTCTTTTATGGGACTTTGTCTTAACTAGACTGTTAACAGTTCTGATCTTCATTCAAGATTACTCTGAACAGCAGTAAATAGATGCCAAAAATAATCTTGTTGATTTCAGAGGTTTTAAACTCAATTAAAAATGCTAGTAAGATATTATGTCCCCGGAAACTTCATCTTCAAATAAGACAAATTAATTTTTACTATTGCTAATTTTTTGCATTCTTTTCTTTGCAAAATATAGTGCAATTGTCCATTCATAGAATTACTTTCAATCTTTAAGAAAATATGTAAATGTGATGAAGATTGTTTTGCATGAATCACAACTGAATTGAAATCCTCCTCAATTCGCTTATAATTTGAAGACATTTCCAGATATCCTTTTCTAGTAATACCTGTACTCACATTAAAGGGTAGTGTAAAGTAAGATATCCAGTTATGGCTTTATGCCCTATTAAAAAAAGAGGGTTGTTAAGACTGTTGATTTTCTTCTGTTTTAGCACCCAAGTAATTGAACCGATTTGTATGTTTTAATATATAAATGACAATCAGAGGCAAAAGAGCAGCACAGATTTAATTTATCTAAGGAAGAGGAATGACAGAAGAACAACTGAAATTAATGTATAGCCTTTGGTCTAAACTTCTGGATAATTTTGACTGATCACCATTGACTAGTTTAGCATGCTGTTATGAGGTGGGACAGTATGTAACATGGTGGGTTAGGGTGGGAGCTGATACCAGCCTCCTGATGTAGAAGATGTGTTTGCGTTACAATATAGTCACTCATGATCTGTTAGGTATTCCTGGACTCATGAGTAGCTAGCTGCATGAAGTTCGTTTTGAAAGGATTTGGCCCTTAACAGCACTAGATTCCTCTGCTAAAAACCTGTTCTGTGCTCTAGCAGGTGGGATATGCATAATAAGTAGGAATCATATTGGCAGACAACATGTGTGGTGAAATCTCATCTACTGATTATCTGCTTACTAAATTGATAAAGGATAAAAGTGACTGGCTCTTGATACAGAAGCAGAACTATATTTTACTGCACTCAGATTTTGTCCTCACCACATCAAGACTCTAACTCAATTTATAAACCATTGTTTGAGTTGATTATACTGCAAGAATTAAGTAGATTTGTTTGACAAGATATTCAACTCAAACTTCTGACTGTAGAATACAACACTCAAAAAATATGTGCATATTATTAGCATCTACTAATGAAATTAATGTTAATAATAAAAATCTACCTTAAAACACACTAGTGAATGCAGATATCATTTAGCATTGTAGTTCTGATACTTAATTTGCATAGGGTTTTGAGGGAAGATATTTTTACTTGTGTTTGAGGCCAGAAGGGAGCATTAGACCATCTACTCTGACCTTATGTATGATATCTGCTATTGAATTTCAGCCAGTTAATGCCAGCAGCTTATTTTGCAAAAAGACATTTGGTCTTGTACCAAAATGAATAGTTAGACTCTGTCACTTTCCCTTAGTTTGAATCAGTGCACAGACATGCTTCTTTTTAAAAATACATGTCGTCTTTCTACCTTGACTGTGTCTGGCTTCTAGTTAATATGGTTTATTAAAAGATTTCTTTGCTGTGGTATAAAGACCTTTGATGCCAGGTATTTGTTCCTCAAGGAAATACTTATGCATTATGTCAAGTCACCTTTCAATCTTCTTTTTGGCACGCTAAAGAGATTATGTGTTTAAGTCCCTTCCTCTCAGGCATTTTCTGAGCACTCACGTGACTTTGGGTTCTTTTCTCTGACTTCTTCAATTTGTCAAATGCGAGCAGCAGCAGAACACGTTGTATTACAACAGTGTAGTGAGCAACATCAGCCTGAGAGATTAAGTCCCTACTTCTTTGTTTGCAGCCAAGGATCTGATTACACTGAAGTTGCTGTGAATTTGTTTTCTCTTGGGAATCCTGAGAAAGATTCCCTTGTCCATGACCAAGGACCACAACTCTTCTTTATGGATATATAAACCATTATCTTCTTGAACACCTTCAGCCTGCTATGTGTTCCAAGGTCATGTTGCTATTACCACCAGTCTCCAGGTTTTGTCAGCAGTGTGTCTAAGGTTTTTTTTTTCTACAACATTAGTAAAAATGTAGCTTAAAAATAGTAGCTTACAGGTGCTCTTTGCAGACCCCCTGCTAGAAGCATCCTCATTTGATGATTTTATATTAGAATCTCTTAAGTAGCTGCTCTAGATCTACTTTACTGAAGATACTTAATATGTTAAAAAAACTCCAACTCTCTTGTATGTAAAAACCTTTCAAAAGACCAAGTTTATCAGATTTACAATTAACTTTATCCATCAAAACTGTAATCTCATCAGAAGCTGAATATAGTCCACGTGGTTATATTATATCCCAAATAATTCAAAAACCCCAAAGATTTTGATGAATTTTGAAACAGCTGTCATTGCCACCTGTCTCAATTTCAGTAGGACACTTAAAATTTTATGGTTGTTGTCCCAAATTTAAAATGTGAGGATTTGGGATAAAAATAGCCTGGTTTTTCTTTGTATATATCTTCTAATCTACAGTTTCTGAACATAGGAATATCTATAGTTTCTGAACACAATGCTGCTTTCTCTTATAATATGCTATGTATTGCAATATTTAACAGAGAGAATTTCAACAGTCAGAAGAAAATAAAAGGGAAAAAACCAAAAAACCCTAATGTGCAAGTATGTGCCTGTATCACCACAGTTTTTAGTCAAGCATCTGTTCAAGAAGGAGCTGGCTGTACTTCCATATTTTTTTGCATTTTTAATGTTAAACATTCAAATAAAAATATACACTGGGTTTGCAAATTGAAATAAGCACAGAAATGGGGAAATAACCAACAGAAAACGCTCATGCATACCATTGTTTCCAGAAGTTTGCCACATTTAGATTCAGATTGTGTAGTGAGTTATCTTGCACTACCAACATCTTGGTGTGGTCAAAATTCCCTTCAAATATCATATAAGGAATGAAGCAGTAAAGCCACACTGAATGATGCAAGGGTAAGCTAAGAGATGTGTTCATGTGGATGGTAATGTATATGTAGCTTATGTTGGCTTGCCAAAGTGTTATTTTGTGTTATGTGAGTAATGAAGTACCTCATAATGCCTCAAAAGAAGTGAGGGTGGTACTTCAGGAAAAAACTGTGGCACCAGTGAACTAAAGTGTCTGCACTGCTCCATGTACCTGCAAAGGTGAACTCAGGCTGTGCCGCTGCCAGTGGACAATCCTAGAAGTATTTGTGCCACATGACAAATCAGTTGCAGGCATTGTTAGTCCCATAGTACTGGAAAAAAGCAAAATCATAATAACCTGGCCAAATAAAGTGACCAGGGAGGAACTGCTAAATAGCTGATCTTGTAAAAATCTGTTACTTCACTTGAAAGTCGTGCTGACATGCAATACATTGAGGTAGTTCTGCCAGGAGTGTTATAGCAAGTAGGAATGGATGAACTGTTAGTGGCAGATGTATGGAAGGTCTTGATTTGGAAGAAGAAACAAGATCTGCATAGCATCGAATGACTGCCATGTTAGGGTGCTGCAGATACAGCAGTGGAGATAGTCCTTGCCTAACCTTACCAAGGAGCAGCACCAGGACACAAGGACCACCACCATTGGAATGCAGCCTCTCCTATGCCTTAAAGCAAACTGTATCAACCATAGTTTTACATACTGGTAATGGACACTGAGTTGATCTGTGTGTTTTGTAGTTGTTGATAGTAAAGTTACACTAGGAGGCATAGTATGTCACTCTAATTGACCTTCAACTTGTCACAGAAAGCCAGAATAACAATTCATCCTCACTGAAAGTTTTCATAACCAACCTACTTTAAGAAAGGAATGGGTGAAGGGTCCCTGCAGTTGGCTGACCTTACTGGAGAGTGATGATAGCCATCAGCTGATATACACCTATGAGAGAAAAAAGAATAAAAAGTAACTAGGAAAAATCAAAATAGACGATCATTGTTCTGCTGGAATAAAAAAAAAAAACAAACTTCAAGCAGTTGTGGCCACCATATTACCCATCAATAGCATCATAACTAAGAGGTTGGGAACACTTTTGCAGAGGCCACAGAGTTTGCCATTTTCCTGATCCCTTATAATTTCCTAAGCCAGTTTAATATACTTTGCTTCCTGAAAACAAGTAAACAATGGAGCACAAATTTAGACATATTGATCATTAGTTGAAAACTAAACAAAAGTAAGTGAGGAAAAAACCTTCCAGAGCAGGAGTTTCACAGTTGTTGTAAAATTGTGTGAGAGCCTGGCCTCAGAGGTCTACGGATTGGGAAATTGTGCTAAATTTGTACCAAATAATTGAGCCAGCATCATGTTAACACAAATTATATAAAAAACTATTTTCATTTATGTAAAAAAAACCCCAAACATATTAATTGCTCAACTTTAATCACCTGTAATATAACAAGCATAGTAAAAGTTTCTCAGTGTTCATGCATAGCTAATTAGCTGAGATCATATGGTGAGTTTTTTGCATCCAGTATTTTAACATCTAAAAGTGCAGACTTTGTTCAGATGCAAGTATTGTTTGAGTTGCTGCAAAAAGAGGAAAATTCACACACATACTCTCCTGTTCTGGCATACAAATTTGAGCTTTCAATGGACAGAATTTTTATTTTAAACTAATTTGAACGTAAAATAATATTACCCTTTGTGTAAAGAAAAAAAATAAAATACAGTGTTCAGATCTGGTAAAGGCTTTGAGGTCATCATTCTGCCTTTTTCCACAAACTGGAATCATTAGATACTCTTAAAGGCTGTTTCTGAATCTGACCATTCACCTGTGTGTACTGCAGTAAGTCACTGACACTTAGGAAGTAGTATGTTGAAGTAACTTGTCAAGACCAGTAAGACCAACCTTTTTGCCCAAGAATCAGTCCAAAGTACCATCTGGACTCCAAAGTTCAACCAGACACTTATATATGACTTCAGCCTTTCCAAGGCAACACACCTCAAGCAAATGGTTATTGTCCTTTTAACAGTGAAACAAGAAATAAGTACAGTACAAATATTGCACAGGGGTAATGATTTTTCAGAACGTACAATGGGTGGCATTATTTACTCCACCTATTCAGGAAGGGCATTGGGGGAAGAAGGTGGGAGGAAGATGAGTTTCAACACTGTACAGAGCATAGAATGCAAAGTACCCAAAGTTCTGTTTAAGGTAGGACTGTGCAGCAGCACATAGGAGACTTCAAAATCTGAAAATAGACTCGATTCTTCACTTACCATATGTTAAGGGAATTAAAAAGCTAAGTCTTCAGATTTCTCTTAACTCATCTGTTTTCTGTTATTGCCTGTTACCATATTCCATGACTGCTGTGTTAGAGAATTACCTCTGTAGCAACTACACCACAGTTTAGTAGAAGCAGGTGATCTATTTGAGGCTTAACCACCTCTTAATTTGAGGTGGTCAGCCTGAAATTGTTTTCCCAGAATCTCAGGAGTCTGTCTGTAAAGCCTACGAGAGTAAGNGTTTTCCCAGAATCTCAGGAGTCTGTCTGTAAAGCCTACACGAGTAAGATGTTTACATCCCACGGAACTGTCATAGGATAGGAGGACTTCTATGGGTTCCACAGAAAAATCCACATAATTTCTTTTGAGTTAAAGATTAGATTTTTAATTTTTAAAGGTAGTGTGGCAGTTCAAAAGCTGGTGATAATATTCTGTGTTTCAGTAGTATCAAGCACAGAAACCTGCATAAAATACAGAGGCATCATTGTCTTGAAGGTTAGTTACTGTAGCAACAGAGTAAAGACAGACAGGCAACTGGTACCATGTCCTCCTTAACCTACCCTTTTTTGTGTGACGCCATCACAAATACACTTTAAAATTTCAGTTTAATGCCAGCATAATAATGATGGAGCTTCAAGTATGAATGATCTGAGACAGACTGACACAGAAGTGGAATACTGTGCAATATGCCTGTCACAGATATTATGTCAGTCTAATTAAATTGGAAAATGTAATTAATTTAGCATCCTGAGTAAATTTGTGTGGATAATTTTAATTTGCACCTGTCCAAAGACAATGCAACAGCCCACCAAATAGGGATTGTAAAGAATTTGACCTTTGCATTGGTTTAAAGGTCTTTGCAAGGTGCTGTCAGTGGAGTGTTAGGTACATAGATTTACTTAAATATCCTTTTGGGATGCTGTTAATTCATCTGTGACAGTTATGATTCGTCGAAATACCTGTGAAGAGCAAATGTTTCTGAATGAGTTTAGTTCAGATCACCAGAAAAGTGTACCTGAAGTTTAATGAACATGTATTGTACAAACAACTTGCCTGCTATCTACAGGTAGGACTGGAATGAAGACCTTGAAATTTAAATAGTTAATATATTTAAGACTTTAACTGCCTTTCATTAGAAGCAAAATTAACATAAAGTAATCATGTTAACTCATTGTACATTTAAAGTCAAAATACTTGGTCTTAGATGGACAGAAATAAATACACATGATGTTTCACATTTAACCACTATGGTAGTGGCAGGCTGTAAAAAATTGTGACTTCCATAATTTTTTTTTAAATTATGCTTTGTTCATACTCCCAGCTTTACCAAGGGAAGATTTCCTAGTTCATCTGACAGTTTATGGATGTTAATTCTTCCAATGTTTAACTTGCTAAGGGACTGCACTTTTGTTGCCTGTTGGGCAAAGACCTGAAGTTCATTGCAATTAACATTTAGATCCCTTAAGTGTTGTAACATTTCTTCTGGAATGGAAACAAGTATGTAATTTTTGACAGCTTAAATTTAAAAAGCAGATCAAACAAATATTTTCTTAGAAAACCAGTACAGGTAAAAGTACCAGAATTAGGTTAGTTATGTCTTATAATCACCAGGACAATCTGTTCCAAGCTTCTTATCAGGAAAGTGTCTGCTACCCACTCTACAGAGCAGAGATAAAGGAAAGCAAACACTTCTTCCTATTTAAGCAGAATTTGGAGCTGGAGCATTCAGCTTACAAGAAAAACCTTAATGGTTTAGGACCTCTTTAAACTGAATTCAGCTTTCTCAGTCTTTTCAAATTTCCCATGCAGATAGATTGTACAGTTCAGCATACTGAGCTTGGATTTTTAAAGTGAGATCTAAATCTTAAAAAGGGGATGTGAAACAACAACTAATGCAGTTGTACTGTTCTGCAAACAATTCTACAAACAACATAAACTTTGTTGACAAGTTTCCACATTTCAGGACAAATTTTAATTGCACTTGTATAATTTGTAGTGTTCTCCAGGGCATCGTTTTAACATTTTATTTATATGATCTGTTATTTGTACAAACCTAATTTCTTGCTCTTAGCACTACTGAACTGTATGGTAAAAAGACGACACCCTTCTTTTTGACTGATGGGTTATCCAGCTTCGTGCCTTCATATGTACATGTGCATGTGTTATGTTGTGAATATAAATAGTATCAACAAAGTAGCCAAGATCTGTGACTGTCATTAAGATTTCCAAGGCAGATCCATTTTACCTATTTACACTGGGACTCCATCTAACTTTGGGTGAAAGCATGCTTGAAGCTCAGCTGTTGAATAATGTGGGTCAGGTTCTGAAGTTAATTTAAAGCACCTTGCTTTACCTTGGGCTTGCACTCAGTTTGGATGTAAGACAGGTTTGCTGTGAAGTGTATGTTCAGGCCTGTGCTTGCTTAGAAATGCAGTGCAATATATCCACTGCATCTATAGTTCAGTAGTTTCACCCTGTATATTTTACTTTGTGGTTATTTTTGTTCTCATCTCCATTTTTATGTTTTAGTTTTTGTTCGTAATGACAAACTGTTAAGTGCTTCTGAAAGTTAATCCTCTGTTAGCTTTGTAGCTTCTATGCTAATCTCTTGTTAGCTTTGCTGCTTGTATTCCTGGAGCTGATTTGCATTCCCTAATCCAGAGCTGAATCTCTTCATTCTGAGTACTTACTTTTGTATTAATATCTATTTTTTAAATAATTAGTGGAAAGATCCTCCTGATAGAGCTTAAAACAGATTGAAGACATTTTATATAAGATGATGCTTAAATGGCTTTCAAGCCAACTACAATTAGTTTTTTGATTTATCTTTTCATCTGGGAACAGATAAACCATATGTTTACGAATTTTAAAATTAATGCTCAGCACAGTATTTCTCAGAAGGTCTCTTTAGCGCTTGTGAAAGGATTGCAGCAAAATTATAGGCCTTCCTCGGTATGATTTTTGCAGTTCTACACACAAAACTGTAAAGTAAGTAGGGCTGGACTTGCAAGAGTATTCCTTTTGCTGTGATCCCCAGGAGTCACACATCTGCTGCCTTCATTGTATCGTGGCCTTTCATGACCCAGAAAAAGGGCTGTTACCACTACAAGTGTGCACTCAGGTCATCTGGTTTGCAAACAGACTTTTACTAACAAAAGCAGTTAAACCTTGTGTAGGTAAAACAGGAGTGCCTACAGATGCCTAGGATTTCCTTCTCCTATCCTTCGCTCCCCAGTGACTTCAACAATAGGAGCTCTATTGTATTGGGAACACCACAAGTGCTATTAACCTTAAAAGCCAGATAAAATCAATTTCTCCAAAATCTGTTTTCTTTCTGAGAATTTTGGCAACATAACTCCCAGTCATCATCTACTGCACACCACAAATTCCACACGTTTATGATGATACATTTAGCACGGGCTCATAGAACATAAGAATGGCCATGTAGCCTAATATCAGACCTGCAACAGTGAGCAGTAGTGTAAGTCCAAGGAAAAGTCTAAAAGTGGACTACAGATTGTATTTCTGGTTTCTCTGAGATTTCCATATTCTAATTTTAGGTATTATGAGAGATAGTCATTGTCTGCTTGTAGACAAAGCAGCTGTACTCCCTGTACTGAAGTTGTTTCATGTCTTTGATGCTCTGCTTGTCCTTCTCTTCAAGCATTTTAAGTTCCATTTTGTCCTTTTTGAGCACCTCTTCAGTACTGTACTTTCCATTTCTAATTGAGCACAGACTACAAAAAGGTCAGAGAATGAAATAGTTGTAAAGCTGTTGTACCCAAATATAACAATTCTATCTTATTTCATAGTTCTCAATTTTAGCATTATGGAATTACCAATTTTTAACACAGCATTGTTGCTTAGTCGCATACAAATCCTATCAGGAGCTATTAAACAGTCATTACTTCCAGTTGTAAATTTATGTAATGAATGATTCTCAGCTACATATTATAGAAACATGCATTTATATAAATGCAGTCAAGATATTGCTTTCACTGTCTGCCCACCCCCCGCCAAAAAAAAAAAAAAAGGGATAATTATTTTGTTCGAAACATCTGACAGTAAAAAATGTATTAAGACCATGTGAACAAGGGGAAATGGTTCCAAACTGGAACATAGAAAGTTCCATCTTAATATAAAGAGGAACTTTTTCCCTGTGAGGGTGACGGAGCACTGGAACAGGCTGCCCAGAGAGGTTGTGGAGTCTCCTTCTCTGGAGACATTCAAGCCCAATCTGGACACGTTCCTGTGTGATCTACTCTAGATGATCCTGCTCGGGCAGGGGTTGGACTGGATGATCTTTTGAGGTCTCTTCCAGCTTCTAATATTCTGTGATATTCTGTGAACTCCACTTATCTGTAACTTACATTCAAAGGTATCTTCATGGGCAAGTTTAAGTCAGTGTCAGGCAGAGTGCTGTGGCACAGGAGCAAAGGTTGAAGAAGTTGGATTGGTCATGAGGATTAGAAGTTACCATAAGCCTTTGAATGTTTTTTATATGCAACAGAAATCTTACTGAGTATGGTAACAACCCAATCATCAGTATCTTTGTGAGGAAAAACCTGGGTGCACCCCAGCTCTGACAGGATGGATGAATTTTCTTGGGAGCTGCGGTGGCATCAGAATCTGTTAATCAGAAATCAAACTGATCACATATGTCCTGGTTTATTCTATTGTATTTGTTTCCAATAATAAATATTTACTGCAATAAAGTTAGCATCAGAGCATTCCAGATAATTCTATGTGATTTCAGGTACAGGAATTTCATTGCCTAGGCAAAGATGGGTCTAAATAGTGAGACTGGTCTATCTTCATGTGCCCAGCACAAGGCCAGATATCCCATGTTTCTCAAGGCTCTAGAGGCCAAATGGAAGCTGGTATCACAGAGAACTATTTAGGGACAAGTATCTTTCAAGTGAAACTATTAGCTAAATTCTCCTTGAGCTGCAGCAGAACAGTGAAGTTGGTGGTGGGGTATTTGGCAGGCTACTTGAAGAAAATAACAACTTAGGGCATGAAGTTGAACATGAACATGAAGTTCATTATGTTTAAGCACTAAGTGGTCTACTAAATTGAAAAGCCAGCTAGCATTTTCTTTGATGCCCATTCTATGATGAAAAGATAAAAGAATCCATCACACTTCTGTGTACGATGCCTCCTTCCACACAACAACAATCACCCTTATACATTCACTTTTGCCCTCACTGTCGCAAGTCCTGAATGTATGCTCATGTGGGGTTTTATTTGGTTATATTTTTTAAAACTTTGTTGAATTGACTGCAGAGTGGCTATACACCCAGCAGTACCCTCCAACATGATAGACTGTTACGGAGGCTTCTCCAGGCCAGCAGTGCACTGAGATTCTGGCACACAGTGCTCACAGCCGTGAGGCCAAACTAGCTCAGGTGTCCTCACACCACTTGTGACATTCTGCTTAGATGGAAAGCACACAAAAGTGTGTTCAGGTATAATACACTTGTGGAGTAGGTATCTTCTCACAATAAAATTTTGACTTGACTTCGACAAGTGGGTTTTTTAAAGAAAATAACCAAAATACCAATAAATATTAACCCACCACATGATACCAGAGCTAATACCAGTATAGTAACACTGAAAGAAGATTATCTTACTGGACTAATAAATACATTAATGAGGGAAAATATAATTTATTGTGATTAATTAGACTACTGGGATTATATTTTCCAAAAGGTTCTACACTTTCTGTGCTTATATAACCCCAAATTGTTACTAAACCATCATATTAATATAGAGCTGAAGAGCACTTAGATTCCATATTTTTAATACTCACTAATTGGCAGAGATTATTCAATCTAAGATTCCCATTAAAAGCACTTAATAAAGAGTGCAATTTTTTATCATTGCCATGATAATAACACAAGCATGACATAACAGTTACTTTAAGTGCAGTCAAGAAATGAAGTTAGATATTTGTTTAAAAATTAAGCGGAAGACCTTGCTTATAGAAAAAAAGGTTATTGCAAAATGTCCTGTAGTGCTGTATTTTGGCTGGTTGTTTCACGGTGTATGGTGATACACACATCTGCTAACATATGTTGTTCATCTTTTAATTAAGTTTTTAAAGAATGATGGAAGACATTGGATTTTGAGAACAGTAAGTTCACTGTAATAGTTTCAATCCACTTCTAATTTTTTAGATGTAAAAGCAGATTTGAAACCTATGAACATTTAAAGTATAATGTCTTTTTTGGGTTTTAATCCTAACAGTTTTTCTGCACAGTTAGCATTTTCTGTATATATTTTCTGCCTGTGTAGATGTTAATTATCTATGTAAATCACATACTAATTTATATACAGGACAAATCAATAGAGATATTTTGGTACAAGTAGTATGGACATAAAAATAATTGTTATTCTTATTGTTGCCCAGTCAGGCATCGGGAAGTAGTGGTCAAGCACCTTCTGAACTGCCACTATTTAATGTTTTAAATGCTCAGTGTAGTCAGAAGTATTATCAAATTATAATCTGATATTACCATCAAAATACCATCTAATAATTCCATGCCCAAAGTAAAGAGATACTTTTGAATACTCTGTGCCTCAGCTTTCTATTATGGTGTTTTGATAACAAAATTCATAAAAATCTTCAGTAATACAGCAAAATTTTGGAAGAAATCAGTAGTTCTGTCATCAGAGCCTTCAGCACTGACGTGTGCAAGTAATTAATGCAGCATAAAGTGAGTACTTGGAGTTCTAGGGAAAAAAAATTATTTAACAAACAATAAATTAAGTATACACTTGTTAATTTAACATTTCCTGGCCCATGCACTGCAGCATGCACCATCATGGAAAAAAATATGCAGTCACTGATTTGAGGATGTATCAATGCATGGTTAATTTGCTGGGAATTAAATTCAAATTAATTGTATTAGCGTATTACGTGAATATTATTTTCTGCACAGGCAGCTTTCCCTGTGAATAGTGCAATTGGAGAAGTCAGTGCATGAAAACATGTTGAAAAGGGTCTTTAGTTCTCTCTCTTTTTTTAATGCTGTCTTGATTCACGGTTGCACTTTACACCCTGGGTGGCTGCGGTTGGGAATGTCGGGTGGCGGGTAAAGCCGCTCGCCCCTACACTAGGTTGGGCTGAGGTTCCCACCGCCCCACTGGGCACAAACACTACTTGTGGGGCCTTGGTACCACACGCTGCCAAGTCTCCATGACTCGTCACCCGCGGGGACTGCCGAGCGTGTGAGCTCCTGCCAGGCGCCCAGCGCCGACCCCCGCCGCCTCGGCACGGACACCGAAACGGCGCCGAAGAGCCTCAAGGGGAACGCGGCGAGGCCAGCCGGGTACGAACTACATTTCCCAAGAGCCGCCGCGCCCCGGCGCGCCGCGATTGGCCAGAGCCCGAGCCCAATCAGAGGGGAGGAAGTGGGCAGCGGTGCCGCAGGTGCTCGCCGGCGGAGGCCAGCGGCTGGGCGGCGGGGGCGGAGAACATGGCGCTGGGTACCGCGGCATCGCGGCGGCTGCTGCACCTGCCGGCCGGGAGCTGCCTCCTCCTCCTGCTCCTGCTGCTCCTCCTCCTCTGCGGCCAGCTCGGGGGAGGACAGAAAAAGAAGGAGGTAGAGACGTTCTCTTTTTTCGCCACCGCGCACGGCTGAGCGGCTGGGGCAGCCCTGCCTGGCTGCCCCCCCAACCCGTCAGCGCCGGCGGCGCTCCCCCTCCTCCGCCCGGCGCTCTTCCCTGGCGCTCCTCCCGCCGGCTCCTTTCCCTCCCCGGGCCTGAGGGGGGCGCCTGTGGGGCGGAGGGCTCACTCGGCCCCGAGGAAGATGCCCGGCCGCGGTGTCTCCAGGGCAGTCGGGAACAGGCGCGACGCAGCCCGCGGCGATGGGGGCAGCGCCGATTACGCCGTTCCCAGGGGGGTGCCAAGCCGTCGTCGTGGGCCTTGTAACTCCCTGGCTTTGAGCAAATAAAAGGGAGGCCCGCCGTCCCGTGCGCGGCGGGCCGCCGCGGCGGGCCTCGGGCTCCTGAGCCGAGCGTGAGGAGCGCTGACCCGCGGCGGGCCAGCAGCAGAACCGACTTACACCCCGCGTTTGCCGTGGCATCTAAAAGCGGTGCCCGGAGTTAGTCGAACACCGAAGGGATGGCAGCAGGTGTGTGCTGTGTAGGTGCTGGTCCTGTCTTGGAGGTACCCTCAGGGAAAGATGGACGTGGTGGAAGGAGCAGCTTTAATTTGGTTTCACTAGCAGCAGTCTGTCTTCAGCAACTTTCCTGTTTAGATAGGGAAACGTGCAAAAACCTGTGTGTAACTGTTGGGCTTTTTTTGGATGGCAGTGCTGGTAGAACTCACTGTGCACATCAGACTTCTGGCTTGCCCGGGATTTCAGGGCAGGTTCTCATTCACCCAGTGCTGGGCCAAGCAGCATGGTCTCTTGGCAGTTTCTCTGTAACCTGTACTTTATGGTGGTGGAGGGAAAGAACCATTTTGCTAACATATCTTTTGAACAAAGTTTTTTACTCAGACAAAGGAGGTTTGTTGATTTGTTTTTTCTTTATTTTGATTTTCTTTAAGGAAGGGTGTAGGCTATTAATGCTTATAGGTCAAAGAAGCAAAATGATGGGGAGCAGAGAGGGAGGTGCTGATGTCTTCTCTGGTGTCCAGTAGCAGGACTTCCTTAAAGCTGCCTTTGTGTTGGATATTAGGAAAAAGTTCTTAATTGGGAGGGTGATCAAGCACTGGCGCAAGATCCCCAAGAAAGTGGTCGTGTCCCCAAGCCTGTTGGTATTCAAGAAGTTTGAACAGTGTTCTTGGGTGTGCAGCTCAACTTCTAGGTTGCTGTGTTGTGGAGTCAGGAGCTGGACTCAAGTAATCCTCATGGGTCTCTTCCAGCTCAGGATATTCTGTGACTCTAAAGGCCAAAGTTAAAGTGTAAAATTCTTGTTGAAGTATTTAAATAGTGATCTGATTTTGTGGTCTTACGAAATTAAAGAATAATCTGGTCATTGAGATAAATTCCTTGGATATCAATGTAAAAAACACTTTCACTCTAGACATTCTGTTCCCCTCTTTCTGGAAAGAGCAGGCGATAATGTGCTGCACTTCTGCTATAATTAACTTATTTTCAAAGCTTCAACTTACTATTTTTTTAATAGAATGCACTTATTGTTTGATACTCTTGATTCTCTCTTGCTGTGATGTGCTGGCATTGCAACTTTTGTTGACACTTTCATGTGGAGTGCCAGCTGTGCTGACAAGATAGCTGAAATAATCTTTATTTCTTTTTAAATGGAATACTTTCCCAACAAGTAAATAATAGAAAATTAAAATGCATATTTACAATTGCTTTCTATAAAGTTTCCTCATCCTGCTGTAGAGGTGGTACATAACAGGATTTAAATGTTTTTGGTTTTTGTTTTTTTGCCTAGCCATTTGATGTTACAGTTCAAGCTGGTATTTCTCCTCTGAAAAACTCATTATTCTGTTTTTTTTTTCGTTTAGTTTATTTAAATGATTAACACTCTTAAGTCTTCTGCATCTTTGTACCTTAGTTTTTCATTCTTGTTTAATATTTTCCTGTTGGTGCAATGAGCTAAGAGTTCCTACAGACAAAGCATGGTTTGTGTGGGCAGACAGTGTAGTACAACGTTGTAACTGACTTTTTGTAAGTTTTTTGACCTGGACAGGTAGAAGAATGTTTTTGCAATATTGGAAGCATTTATCATACAGGGTAATGTTTACTTTTGAGCTATCAGGTAGATGATTCAGAAGGTTAGTTGAAAGACTGATAAGCCATGGGGGGTAGCTTTTTTTCTGGAGGTAAGGGAAACTGCCCGTGTAGATCAACATATTAGCTTCGTTTAAGTGGAGGTATCTTGTTGAGCTTAAATCTACTCAAAAAGATTTTTATGATGTGTAACAGCATTGTAGTAACCTTACTCTTTTCATCTCTTAAGCATTTGCAGTGTTTTCATTTGCCTGAGTGAAGTATTTCAAGACTGGTATCTCTATCACTGTTCCTTACTTTTCCTCCTGGTGCATCTCATCCTTTTCCTTACAGGGTTTAGAAGTTAGAGCAATGTGAGAAATGGTGGAAGACAGGGATGGAAGGACAATCTAATCGATCCTTAAAGCCCATTGTTTTCATTGTTCCTGACAGATGTCTATTTGATATGCATTAGAAGTCTTTAGTGGTGGTGAACCTACAACTTGATGTAACCTGTTAACTGTCTTAGTGTAGAAAGCAATTTTTTCCAACATATCTAACCTAAATTTCTGTGTTCAATCCCCATGTTATTGGTCCTGTTATTTCTTGTCCTCTTCAGGACCATAAAAAGCAGATTATTCTTTGATGCAAACATAGTCTTCTTATTAACTGGGATAGACTAGCAGGATGCTCTTGTTTCTGCACCATGAGTCCTTGTTTTTCCTTTAGTTTACATATTAAGCCTGCATTGTTTATTCAGGGTTATTGATGATTATTAGCATGCTCCTTCCCTTGCAGTGAGGATGGTGTTTTCTGCTTTACAGTTCCTTTTCTAGTCTAACCTGTGGTGGAGTTTACCACGGATGTAGCATTTGTCACCCTTGCAGAGCTGGGACCAGCACAATGCACAAGCAGAGCCTGCTGCCCCTGGCCCCTGTTGCTCCAAAATGGAAAGGGCACAGCTTAGTTTCTTCCTTTGTCTCCCGATGCTGTTTTTGATGATGTGTAGCATTCCTTCCTTCTGATCAATGTTCTACCCTGCACATTTAATTAAAAGAAAGTAATGGTGAGGAAAATGTGGTGGAGCAAGTGAAGAAAAAAGGAAACAATAGATGTATGATGGGTGAGGAGTGTTGAGCATAGATTCAGTGATGTGTAGTATGAGAGATCTCAGGATCTCAAGATACTGTTTCAACAGAATGGTGGTAATTGAAATTTAAGTTTCTTCTCTTTGTCTCTTGAGAAATATTATTTAACATTAGACTTGAATATAAAGTCTCTCAGTGTTTTTGATTAGTTAAAATTTTTGGTTTAGTCTCCAGACTGTGGAGCATTGCAGTGTTTAGTAGTTACACCCAGTATAGACTCATCTTTAAAACCTTTATTAAAAATTGATACATGACAAAAGTTGAATCTTTGAATAGAAACTCAGTAATGAACTCTAGATTTGTCTTCAAGCAATTTTAGAGATGTGTTTTAAGTGGAAGGTTTATATCCGTTTCTGTAATTAGCTATTTTATCTATTGTTGGTAGTGAGAAAAGAGGGGGTGAGGTGATTGTTTGTATCAAGCTTTAGAGTAATTGTTCTGGGTTTGAGGTGAAACAACAGTGATAAGTCATGCTGGGAAATGTAACATCCTTGAAATGCAATTCCAAATGTGTTTTTTTTTCCTACTCTGTCCTAAAAACAATGCAAGAATTCTTGGTTTTCTTGTGATTATTACAAGTAGGAAAAAAACCTCTATAACCCTTCCTTGCCTGTTGATAATTAACTAAAGTTTTTGGAGAAACTTGACAAAACTTAACTAGCAGCTCTTGCTTTACCAGATCTGTATAGAAAACCTTGATGTGGTGATAGATGAAGTAACGTCATGGTTACAACAGCCTGAAGGCATTTTGCAGTTGGGTTGTTGACACGTTTCTGTCCTGGCTGTTTTCATGTTGCATCTTGCTGGGGTAAGACAGATCACTGGTGTAACTGATCTTTCCCCTGTTCTATAACCATTTATAAGCACATCCTGTGCAACCACATGGAAAATACAGATTGTATCTGCTTGAGTTCAGAATGCTCTGGAAAAATCAGTCAGTGCAGTTAGAGTGGGGAAGGATTTGGGTTCCTTATTGTTTTGGATCTTCAGATCTCTTTATTTTTAAAAGGTATTCAAAAAGTCACATTTTATTAGCTAAATTAATGGCCAGAGCTAAAAAAAAGCAACTTTACCTGGGGTTTGTTTTCAACCTCTTTCTCTAATAAATCTGAAAGCAGGTATAATAGTAGTGTTATATTTTCATCTAAGCAATTAAATAGTATATGCAATATTTTTAATGCTTGGTGTGTATATTAAGTGATTTTTTTTGTTACAACTCAATATTTGAGGAGTTGTCATGCAGTAAATTGAAAAATATTTTGTAGTTAACTTCAAAGCTGCATTTCTGATGGAGAGGCTCATTTTTTATATGCTATTAACATGAATCCATCACATTCTTAAAAAAAAAAAAGCAAATTAATGCTTGCATTGAATGGATTTTTTTCTGTTATGACAGAATTTTAAAAAGGCAATATTTTGTTGACAGAAAATAATTCCAGAAATTCTAGGTGGAGAAGATGTGCACCCTTTCCAGTGCAGGTTTCTTTATGACAGCATTCTTCATGATTGCTAAAGTGGTTGCAGGACTTTTACAGTTTTTGTGGGGAGACTGTTCTCCCACCTCATAGGATTTACTGTTAGGATTTTATTTTCTTCCAGTGATTGTATCTGACAGTACCATTTTGGAATACCCCAAGTTCTTAATTTTCCTCTTAGGCAGTTGCAGTCCTTAGCCCAATTGTGCCATTCCATTACTTTTTCTTGTCTTGTTCTTCTGAATCTAAAGCAACTTATTTTGAATTTCAGATTTACTCCTTAAGCTTACCAAAGTATGGTGGTGTTGCTTAAAAGAAATTGCATATCAAGTCTTTAACAAGTGATAATTACAGTTGTGTAGTCCCTTTGTGGAATGACATTTTGATCTCACAGCGTTGCTTGAGGTTATAGGCTCCAGCATATGCTTCTTGAAGGATAAAAACTATTTTCTGCTCTGCTTTGAGTTTGACTTTTTAATAATTTCATATCACTATTGCTGTCTGCTCTACAGTTACAGAATTAGAATGTTCAGTTACCTTCCTTTTCCAGTTGCCTTACATAGGCCACCTAAGACAGGGTCTAATCCCACATCTTGCATATTTACATTTTTGTGTAGCTTTTCTAGACTTTGATGGGCGTGTGTTCACATCTGAGCCATGTAAGTGTCTTCAGGGGAGGTTTTTGAGCTTGTAGAACAGAAGTGTAGGCAATACAGGAAAAAAAAACCCTCCCTACTTAAAATATAAAGTTAATTTCTGTATTTTATTTTATAACTTCTGCAAAACATTTTTGTAAGCTTGATCTTATAATGAAGTAATTTGATATTCTAGGCTGGTTTTCATGACTCATTGAAAGAATTGACAGTTGTTCTGCTAATTAATTACCTAATTGCCTTAATACTGAATATTATCAGGCCCTGGTAACTGCACATTCTGGTTTCATCACCTATTTTGTTTCTTAGATCTGGTCAGTGGCAGAGGCGCATTCTGAATCTTAAGCCTGTAGCTCAAATTTGCACTATTGTGCAAGAGGTTCTTTAGAATAATAGATTGTTATATTATGTTGAAGTGGGTTTCACTGTGCTCGAGAGTGATTATTTTAGTATTAATGTATGAAATGTGGGTGGTGGTGATTTTTTGGTTGGTGCTGCTTAAACCTTTCTTGTTCATTGTTGCTGATTTGTCTTTATTTAAATGGTTCAAATTATTGCTTAAAATATTTTGTTCTTTTTCCTTCCCTTAATTATCAACAACTTCTCTATTTCTAGTAGTAAACCATAATGATATCTAAATTGCATTTAAACTGTTATTACTAAATTCACTGGCATACTGATATACTAAAAATATTAAACTTAAGAATATTTTTACATCCTAATAAAGTATTTTTATGTGAATCTTTATCTTTCTATACAAAATGTAACTAGAAACTCGGATTGTGTAAAGGAGTTTAAGTTTAAGGATGATAAAAAACAGGTTGCTTTGATGTAGAGCTCCTGTATCTACTCTTCTTTTTCAAGGTTATCTAACTATAAAGTAGGTATTTGAATACAAGTAGAAATCTGTTTTGACTGAGGTAATCTGTAATGGTATAAATGTCCTAAAAGTTGCAAGGTGAGGGTTACATACATTGAGAGGTATAGTTAGTTATGTCAGCATGTGTTTAAGCATCTGTCTGAAGGGAGGAGTTGCAGCTGAGCAGTTACAGAGTTAATGTAGAGAGTAGTGCAGCTGCTCATGGGTTGCACTACCAGCACTCTGTAGTCAGGAGATCTTGAACTAAGAAATAGGAAACATAAAACAATGTTTCTGAAGCCTTGTCCTTACCTAGTTTTGATGCTAAAATCAGACCTGTATGCCTGAGCTGTCCATTCTGTGCTGTCCAGACTTCAGTATAATTTCCTAACGTGGATGTCTTGATAAAGTATTACACAGTTCTACAATAACTTCATTCATGTCCTTAAAAAAGATAACAATAAAAAGGTAAAATAAGAATATAATTACTAAATTAGAGTGATTGCTTTATTTTTATCTTTTTTTTTTTTCTTTTTCCACGGGGTGATGATGTAAGATAGTGTAAGCATGCTTGTTGATTGTGGTTTATAGGATATGGTTTCAGGGATTTCTCCATTCTAACTGGTGATGTGTCCAAGTGAAAAACAGTTTAGCTGAACATGCATGTATCATGTAATTTTACACATCCTGATGTACCTTTTTGACCTCATTGCCAAAAAATGTTTTAGGTTTTCATCAGCCATTGGTGTTGCTGTTACACTGTGAGAAGGCTTTTCAGACTGTCTGAACCTAGCAGTTGAGTTTTGCAAAAATCAGTTCAAAATGGATCAGTCTTTATGGTGATGGATGACTGAAACTGATAAGATTCCTTCTTATCAGCTTCTAGCCATACATCTTAAATGGAATGGCTGTTAATGGCATATAAAACTACATTAGTATCCTTGATCTCTGTAGCTTATCTCATGCTTAAATGTGACTTGTTCAGTGAGTGCCCCATGTAGGTAGAAGTGCAGAATCTGATTAACTATGTATTTTCAACAGCTCTTCTGCTGCTGAATTTGAGGCAGAACACCTGTGAAATTTGAAGCCACAAAAAAAACCAAAAACAAACTATTGCAAAAGGCACAATAAGATACACACATTTATAAAAAGGCAAGTTATGATCTTGATTCAAACAAACATTGCTTTGATCTAGCAGAAACATTTTGGTCATGTGGTTTCATTCAGGGAATAATTCCAAGTGTATACTTTTTCTTTAAGGAAAAGTGATGTGAACTTTCCATAAAAAAAAATAATTTAAACGTTTACCAGGTTCAACTGTTAATATTTAAGAGAAGCCAAGTTCAAATCAAGATCAGATGTAGTCAGAAGTGAGGGTCTTTAAAACTGTGAAGGTGATAGAAAATCATAGTGTTGTCTGAATTGTACATTATTTTTGCATCAAGCTTCTGAATATTTTAGTCACAGTTTGTACTGCTGATAACCATACAATCACATGGCTGTAGTGATTTTGCTGCAGTTTTTTTAATCTTTCAGTTCTGGGCCTGATTTCCAGCTGTAGTGGGAAGAGAATGACAAATTTATTGGAATTTCAAAGAGGACGTCAGCTTCACTTCTAAGAAGTTTAATCCAGAGCCAAGATGTGGGACTGTCATGGCTTGACCAGANGGTGGGACAAGAATTTTTCAGAAATTGATAGGAATGGTGCATATTAATGCTGAACTGAGGTTACTGTGTAAATATTTCCCTTCTGTTGTGAGACACTTTCACTTCTAAGATAAATGTGGGTAGAAGCTCTTGCCTATATTTGTAAGTTTTCTGCAGTAATCTGTTGATAACAGTGGACTAACTTCTTTAGTAGGCAATTTGTTTAGAAAGTAAGATAAAGCATTATTAAATATCTGTTGGACAGGCTCCAGATATTATAATTGTTTTTCATTTCCTTTATAACTTTTTGTTTTGTTTGTGACATTGCTAATTGTTTTCCACTTACAATTCATGGTAGGCTTTCTCATTTTTCTATTTGTTTCCTCTCCATCAATGCAGATATATTTTTATATATGTATGCATGTGCACATGTCCATACTGACTAGTTTTCCCTGGTCTATATGAAATGGCATTTACAGCTATGAGTTGTTTTCCTGTAACTAAGCCTAGATCCTATAAATGATCAAAATGCTTTAACCAGACCTCATGGATAATGTAGCTTTCAGAGTAAAATTCTCATTGAAAATGCTCTTGTAACTGTGTGTTGCTTTTGGAGGCTGCTAACATGGTTCAGTTTCTTTGAAAATAGTAGGTACCTGAAGTTCTGCTATTACATATTGAGAACAGACCTTATTTGATTTGGCATCTTGTATTTTTAGTCCACTCTGTGCACTGAAACTAGGCATTCTTATATCATTGTTTGCTGTGAACTTGTAATAGTCACAGTAGGATTTAATTTGTCAATTAAATGTGACATCTCAACCTTTTATACAGTAGCTTTGTGGTTAGAACATATCTGAGAAACTGAAATAGTGGGAGCAGTTGGAATTAATTTGATTTATGGGAAATGGTAACTTGCTTCACATAAAGTACACTAGAAGACTTGACTGCTGCTCTGAGTGCTTGGATCCTTAGGTGGTCTTCACACATCAGTTGGTTTTGCTCTGCAGTGCGTTGTTTGAAATGGTCTCTGGAGTGTGTGAACTGAAATTAAACTGAAGCATGCACTCCAGAAATGTGGTCCAGTTGCTAATCCACATTCATTTTTTGGAACCAGTTCTGAGTTAGTTCAAAGCAAAATCCTGCAGGGTGTGAGTATTAAGGTTTCAGCACCAGGTATTTTATTTTAAAGACACAGTTGTATTCCTTGCACTGCTCACTGCTACTCATTTACTTAAACTGTCTTCTTGCACAGCCACAGAGCTTCAGAGTTTGCAGGACTCTGGGCCACAGAGGAGTGACAAGGGGGAAGGTAACTTTGTAGCTGAAGGATGATCACTCCGAAGAGGGAAGTCCCGGGTTCCCACAACTATTTATACGTTTAATCCAATAACTGTTCAGTGTAAAACATTTTAATACAATCTGTTCAAGTAGATTTACTTGTCCACCATCTGGATGGGAGCGCTGCCTGCCAAACCTTCACGTTGGGAAGCACATGGCGGGCAGGGAAAGAAAGCAAGGTTACTTTTCATTAGTGGGAGTCAGGGTAATGTCTGTGCTCACTTTCTCCAGTTAAACTATCACATTCTCTGAGTGCCCATGTCTGTGGAAGTGGCTGAAGGTAGAGTCCTGTATACCCCATGCTCAGACTGTTGCTGAATATTTTGACGTAATGGGGACCTTGTTGGGAGCATAGAGGTGCTCAAGTAATAGCATTTTTCTTTTGTTCTTCTAGGCTGTTTGTATATTTGTATATATTACACAAACATGAAGCATGGGGAGATGACACAAAATCTGAGTTGTAAGTATCTGTGGCAGGCAGGTTAGGCTGCCATTCAAATCTGGAATTGCTAGCTCTGGCCCCAGTTCCCGTGGGCTTTAGATCCAGATTCCTCCGTGAACTGCCTCTTCGTGAGCTGGTTTAACTGAAGTGCCATGCTACCTCTGCAGTTACTGAGCAGAGCATGGCATGAGTATTTAGTGTTTGATTTAGTTTATAGTTAGAATGATATCACTGTTGGGGTTGATTTGGTTTTAATGGAATGCTGGATACTGTGGGAGATGCTAAAGGTAAATTTATTGTAATGCAAAATGCTTAGTGTAGGAAATACATTATTAAGTGGGCTATGCTAGAAGACAATGAGACCTGAAGTCATCCCACTCTAGGCTTTTACTTGAGATGTTACTGGAGGTTTAGGAACCTTTGGTACCATCAGTGGCAGTACTAATAGAGTCTTGTCTGTGTAAGATGGAAGTGATACTTTGATCCTCAGCCTCTTTGTGAATGTAGGACAGATATGCTGAAAACAGCCATGATCACGTTTACAACAGCTTTAAGTGATAAAGTCCAAGCGTTGCATATTCAAATAACACGTAAATTCATAGAAAGCAGAACTTTAATTCATATTTTTCTTGTCCCACCACATTCAAGTGATATTATTATGGTTGTGCTAGTGTATGAGTGTATTGGCATGTATCTCAAGTGATTAGAAAAATCTAGCTGAAGCTGTTTGGTTATAGCAGCATCAGTTGTTTTGAGAAATGAATGCGTTGTGCTCTCATGTGGAACTCATGCTTGCTTGGCTGTGAGAGAGAAAATTACAAGCTCATTAGCTGATACAGCAGCTTTGTTTTCCAAAGTAATTTGAAGTCTGTACTTCTCCCAAGAAGTGAAAATGAAACTTTTCCTGAAATTAATGAATTGTTTTGGTAGTAAAAATGTTTTGGAAGAAACACATTTTTAAAGTCTTTACAGTGAATCTCGAGTATACAAAGAGTTAAAAGAGTAAGGTTTGAAAATGAACTTAGCTTTTAGACAATTTTCATCATTATATCTATAGTGTCCTTCTCTAAGGTTAATTTTGGAACCTAATTTTACAAGGTTAAAGTTTAGTCTTCATGGTATGTTCATTTTTTATATGTGATAGCAATATTATTTTGGTAGACACTCATGACATTTTTATTTTTCTAATGTAGATGAATTCCTTTTCCAGTTTCCTCCGTGTGAGGCATTGTTGTTGCTATGAAGTACCTGAATTTCTAATATTCAACAGAAAAGTTAATCCTAAGTGTGTTTAAATGGCTAATTCTTGGCATATTTAAACTGTTAGGTTTTGCATTAAAGCTTCCTGATCACTTGTACCATCTTGATTTAACATTCAGTAATGAACTTAAGATTTAGTCTTATTAATTGCACGTTTTTATTTAGATCAAAATTATATACTGGCATCTCTGAATGGTCTTTCTTGAAACTACTCAGATCTGAAAGTATAATTATTTCATGTTAATAGGATTAAGAGCTTTATCTTTCACTAGAGATTGTCTACCTACCGTTGAACCACAGATTCCATTCATTAATTCAGCACCACGCTATGTCCTTTGTCTTCTAATTGAATGATTTACCTAGAAAGATCCTGTTCCAACACAAGGAACTCCTGCTTGAGCAACTGCATGATACTCCTGTCCCTGAATGTACAGACAGTTGCAAGAACTTCATCTCGGTGGTTTACAGGGGATAAAGGAAAGCTTTAATAAAAAGGTTGTCTTGTTTGAAAATGTTGAGGTATTAGTCACAGACAAGAATGCTAAAATTAATGGTTCTATCATATTTTTGTGTGTTTTTTTTTCCTTCTGAGAAATAGAAATTTCTAGGAAACTTGACATTAAAATGACCAGTAAGGGGATGGTATCATAGAATGTGTGAGTAACCATTAGGAATAAAGTGGCAGTGAAATAATGTGAGGATAGATGAAGATTTCTCTCACATTAGTCATGATCACAATTTTCAAAAAAAGTATTAGTAGGCATCTTGCTATGAAACACATGAACACGGGGGTAATGGGTACAATATATAGATTGGATAATTTTTAAAAGTGGAGCTTACACTCAGTTAATTTTGATGCTTTCAAAACTAGCTTCATTGCCTAGTAGGCCTAACTTTGTTTTAATTGCTTGTGGAATCTTTATGCTGAAATGTTTTTACCAAAAGAAAAACAAGGGAAAGGATTCCTTTCCGTGCAATGAAAATATTGAGAAGAAAAATGCCAACAGTCTGAACTTGCATCCAAACTTTTGCAACTAGTTGTCATCTGAAACCTATATTACATTTTGTCATTTCTAGCAAGAGAGAAAATTGTGAATTTTCCTTTCTGTGAATTAGGAGTTTTATTAATTTTAATGAATTTTTAAAAAAAATTTTTGGCAGTAAATTGTGCAAAGCAATGTTTTGCTTTAGAACCTTCCCTTTCTTATCTTGTAAATTGTCCATTAAAGTGACTAGGTCATGTTGCTTCTGTTAGCCTTGTAAAGGGCTGTAGATATTTGTGATTGCCTTTGATAGATCTTGTTAATGTCCTTAAATTGTACATCTGTTCAGAGGCTAGTTGACTAATATTTGGCGGGGGAAGGCTCACAATTTATTTCTTCATTCCGAATACAATTTGACCTTGAATCTGAAGTAAGCTTTCACTAATTTAAAGTGAAATAATGAAACAAGGTGCTACTCTGATATCCTTGTAGGAAAAGGAAATGTCCTGTCTTACCCTCTCTACTTGAGAGAGAGTTATTGCTAAGACTGACCCTAATATTAAAGCATCATCTGGAGACTTGAGATATGTGAATTCAGTTGTTAGATGTGTAAATGGTTTCCTGTGTAACTCTGACCAATCTTCTTCTGTTGCTTGTCCATTTTATAAAATGGAAAGGTTGCTATTTTCGTTTGCTCCTGCTTTTTCCTTCTCATAGCCAAGAAAAGGTGGTGTTAAATTGCTTTTTTATTTGTTTTTGAGTTACAGGGGCACAAATTCTCCTTAATTGTTTTCAGAAAAAGTAACAGCCTTTTTGGTAGGTGTTTGTTTTCCTCTACTTCTATAATTCTATAATAAATTCAGAAGCTTTAAATGATTTCAGTTAAGAAAAAGCTACTTGAAAAATCCACATATTGGTCAGTTTGACTCTCTAATGTTAATGATTTTTCTATTTTAAGGCTTTTTTAAGTAGCATGCAGTACCTGTCAAATTTAGGTAATTTTAAGAAAAAAATAAAGTGCCATAAGTGTTAGGTTTTATTAGTCTGTGAAAGCACTGTAGAGCCTGCAATCAAAAGGATTTATGAGATTTTATTCTGTTATGCAATTGCATGAAAGTAGAACAAATTGAGTACTTTGAGTCCATCAGATATACAGGGGTGCATGTGGTCAAACACAACTTTTTCAGCACTGTGAACTTTTTTTTCTTTGTAACATATTTGAATAGAAAAGCCTGGAGATCTGGGTTTGTTTTTACCCTCATAATTTTTTGACACTTTGATTAGTGACTTTCCTGTTGGGCATTATTAAAAATCACCCTGTAAGAAAATGAGCAAAAATACATCCAGGTGGCTGGTTGTTTTAGGAATGAATATGTACAATATATACATACTGTAATAACAGTTGTTATCAAAATACTTAAACCAGCAGTCCAGAGAACAAATTATTTTTGTCATGTGTTCTGTATACCACTTAGGTTGTGAAGATTAATGTGTGTGAACTAATAAATTGAAGGGAAGTCTGACCTTCTCTAAACCCACTTTCCAGGATGCCTAGGACCTACTGGTTATTTATATTCCTTTAGTAATATTCTGCAATTTTTTAAATGAAAGAGGATGGATGACAAGTGTTCTGTCATCTTTCCTTCCATTTTTACGAAGACTGTGGGCTTCATGTAACTGAAATGAGGACTTGGGTTAAATTAATGTCGATAACATTCAAGAAAAACTGTAAGAGGAAATAAGAACTCAGTGAAATAGTTACAGCCCATTTCAGAAAGGCCTCTTTCAAGCAACAGTTTTGAAAGTGAATTTCTCTTTTACCCTTGTTTTTCTTTAGATATTGATAAGCAAATACTGGAGGAGGCCATTTGATATTGAGGGTTTTGTTTTTCTCCATCCCACTCCAGGCTCTTCGCTGCGTGCATTCAGCAAGCCAGCACAATCTTGTAATCACACACTTCTCCCAATTGCCTTCTGAGATCATCTTTTGTGAGGATAAGCTTAATGCATTTAAAACCAAAATTACAGAATGGTTATTAAAATGAGTAAGATCTTACTTACATATCAGTTACAGCTTTCTTGGAGTTCAGCTTTAGCAATTTTTTTTTTCTGCTCAGTGTTTGAAGTGGGGGGAAAAAATGCGCTGAATGTAAACTTTGACAATATCATAATCTTTCACAGAGTCTTGAAAATGTATTTATGCAAGGATGATTGTTTTTCTACTTATACATACCTCCAGCCATAGTGCTCACTTTCTTTTAAAACATGGTTTACGTTTAGTCTCAGCCCCTGGTTGGATTCTTTCTGGGCTGCATAATATATTGTCTCTTGACAATTCAACTCTATGAAGCTGATTACAGGCTGGTTGGGTTTGGGGTTTGGTTGTTTGTTTTTTTTTTTGACATAATTGAGAATTCATGTACCAGGTTAAACCCAGTGGATTTTTGACTATTATCAGCCATAGGTCAAATACGGTCATTTTCCAGATAAAGGGGGAGGGAAGAACTACCATATTTCCTTTCTACTGGACACATCTTTCATAAGCATGTCTCAGCATTCTTCACAAGCTTTATGAAATGCCAGGAATATCTTTTCCATTTAATTCCCCTACAGGTGGAAAATTTTATGAATTTCTTTTTCAGTTAGAAATCATTGCTGCACTGCAGTACCGATATTTATTTAAATAAATAAAAATAGTTTTGTGTCTTTATATTCACAAGAATGTTATGTTTACACAGATTCTTATCAGTATAAATAAGATGACCAGAAATGTTTGTGTGCTATCTTCTGACTTCATATGAGCTGTATTTTTCCTTGTTTTCATTGTTTTCAGGGTTGGAACCTTAGTGTTCAGTTTATGCTAAGATGTACATTACTGTTTTGTCAGGTCAAAGGTGCTGTTGGGTCCTGTTCTGCTGCATTTTCAGTTGTCATCCAGGGTGAATTTCTGGATGTGTTCCAAGTGCGTGTTATTTCACTTAGGACTGTATATGCCAGATTACAGCTTTGCCGTTTTCCCTGGTAGCTCCATATGCTGAGCAACTGTGTCTGTGTCTGGCAGCTGCCCTTGCAAAGGGACAGGCAGCCAGTTTACACTCGGTTGCTGTGGAAATAATTCTACTCTGAATTCCTTTGTAAAAGCATGTAAAGCATGACCATCATTTAAAAAGATCCTTTAGGTAGCATGTGCACCAGGATCAGAGAGTTATTTCTTTAAGTTTCAGCTGTTTGAGTGCATGGACTCTGTATATTTAACCCTGAAAGTCCAGTCTTGCTCACTTAGAGAGTAATGGGAAGATGAGCTGATTACTGCAGCAGCAGTATGGGGACTGTGAAACTACAGTGCACAGCATAAAATACACACTTTGTGAAAAGTGTACAAACCCATAATTTAGGTGAAGACTTCTAATTCTTTAAAATTTGTGGGGCCATAAATTATGTTAACAGATCACTTCTGAACTGTTGTAGTAAACTAGTAATAACTTTCACCTCTAGCTCTAGAAATAACTTTCACCTTTTCTAGTACAGTTTGGTTGGTATTTTTACTTTGTCTTTTTTGTCTTTGTCTGTTTTCCAAAACCCCTCATTTTATTTTTTTTTAATAAAATGCAGTCACCTATTGCAGTTTCAAGTAAGCACAAAATTATTTTTTCTCCTTTCTGTGTCTGCATTCATATTCTGCTTATCTAAACAACCTTATTTTCTTTCTGGGGTTTTGTGTGTGTGTCTGGATTGCTTCCTACCATTTAGTTCCTCTTTCTTTCAGTTTTTGTTACTCTTTTTTGTTTTCTCTAGGAACGAAATGTTCAGACATTTGATGGACATTTGATGCCTGCTCAACTCAGCAAATTCTTTCCTGTGCTGTAATGAGGAAAGTTACTTGTGTGTTTTCTGCCAAAAATGTTCTCTAGGCCAGTTGAAAGCTATTTCACAGGCTGCCTCCATTAATTTCCTGTATTACATTGTATTTCTCTTCCCTTTAGACTGCATTATTTTTCTTCTGTTGTGTTTCATTATGTTATAACTTCTAACAGTTCTCTTTTTTCTTAATATGAAGTTTTTCCTTAATATGTTTTTCATCATCATGCTTAGTGTCTCATTTTTCTGATTTTCTAGGTATATTTCCTTACAGCCTTTGGCTTCATTTTTACAATGTTTTTCTGGAATACATTTAACAGTTACTCAAGAATTTTTAAATATTTTTTCTGTTTTCCTTTTCTTCCTTTGGGTATCTGCTTTTCTTGGTATGTACAGATGGATTTTAAAGTTGTCATTCCCACGATCTGTTTTCTATCTGTTGTTCTAAGATAGCTACATTTTGCTTACCTTTAAGGAGAGAACTGAATGAAATAGCGTGGTAGGATGAGTCAAATTTTGATGTATCAGAAGAGATCTGCATTGTTTGTTTGGTGGTATTTTTTTTTGTTTTGTTTTGTTTTCTTATTTTACTTTTTGTTGGTTTTTTTTTTGTTTTGTTTTTTTTTTTCCTCTTTCCCCCAAAATCTCTGTATTGTCCATCTGGAATATCTTTGGGGCAGGAGAGTAGAGTACGTCAGTAATCATGTGGAGAAAAATGTGAAAAGGACTCAAGGGTTTATTTTCTTTGTTTAGGAACTCATCTCCCCTCAACCTCTGTATGATCTATTCTAAAATCAGAATCGTCTTGGTTGGAAGGGACCTTTCAGATCATCAAGTCCAACCTTCAACCTAATCAGCCAAAACCACCACTAAACCATGGTCCTAAGCACCACATCTATCCATGTGCACACTAATTCTGGTACATGTGTAAATATATCTGAATGAAATGGGCTCAGTTTGCAGCACTCAAGCAAGTAGCTCGTGTTATGTTGTTTTTCTCCTAGTTTCTGTCAGCAGATGTCTGCCACTGTTTGAATTCCACCCCATTGATAGTAGACACTGAATGTTGCATTGGCTCTTGCTGCAGTTATTTGTTTCTGCTTCATATCAGATTTCCTTTAAATTCCATACCCCTTGCAAGTGAAGGCAGAAATTTAAGGATTCCTATTAATTGATTGATTGGCTTTTAAGGAATCAACTTCCCTAAAATCAAAACATTCATTTGCTTTCTAGGTTGATCAAATCATCATCTTGGAAAGCCAGCTTGTGGCTTGCACTGAAGCTGCTTTCCAGTAACTATCTGCTGTAATTAGGTTTTCTCTGTGAAAATTCCTAGTGATACTAATCTGATTGCTAGTGTGTAATTAAGTGTTGTGTGCTCTCCTGGTGTTTCCAAACACTGCAAAGTAAGAACAGGGATAAACCCTTAAAGTAGCACCATAACTATTTGTAATGGTAAAATACTAAAGGACTTTTAGCTTTGCACATACTGAATGTAGATTGCTAATCTGAAAGATAAAATGCTTTATTCTGTTGGACCTAAATTCTCTAGTAACAATGCAAAGTGAAGAAGTTCTCAGGGATTCAGCAAAGTTCTGTTTCAGCGTGGCCTTCGTTTGTCTTTGAGATTTATTAGAA
>VXBZ01010365.1:0-10073 GCA_013399135.1 Heliornis fulica | reverse complement strand
TTTTTTTTTTTTTTTTGGCTTGAAGCTCTTAATTCTGACTTACAGATTGTATTACAACCCTGAAAATTCAAAATAGGCTGTGTGAATTAGCTCTATAAACTTTACTACACTTAGAGAAGAAAAAACCCTGGGAATACACGCTGTGAAGTGCTATGAAATTAGCAAGATCTGTTAGATGCTTATATTTTTCCCTCTACAGTCCTCATTGGAACTGCACATGGATAGTAATGGATTCTGACCTCATCGTGATTAGTCTCACACTAATCTATAAAAGGGATGATTTTCATTCATTAACTTCTAATAGTTGTTTTTTTGTGTTATCCATCTATTGACAGGAGCCCTCATGGAAGTGATTTTTGTCCTCTTGCTGGGTTCTGTTGAGTGAAAATGGTTCAGATGAAATCTCTTTCCAGAACAGCAAACTGTGCACCACGTTGTGATAATCAGAGGAAATCCTTCCTTCTTTAGCAGTGGTGAAAATCTGCCTTGTGTTTTGAATATTTCACAGTATCAGATCAGCTAGGATCTCAATATAACATGGGTAAGAATTGCTTGACTTACTTGGGCTGAGTTCACCCATTCCTGATATTTCCTTTCCCAACAGCATCTTTACATGGGTGCCTAGGGAGGGAAAACATTGCTCCCTCACTAACCTTTAATTTCCCACACCCTCAGGTGTTTTCACCTCTCCTTTCCTTGAGTATGATCTCTTCCCATCATAGGTCTTTGTTTGGAATGCTGGGTAATGATTTTTCAGTAGTCCTAGATCTTGCATCTCTCTTAGCAGAACAAGGCTGTAAGGAATCTAGATCTGTTGTTAAAACTGTATCTGGAGTGGACTGACCCTGGCCCTGAACTGAGAGTATCTTTGTTCCTTCAGCACCTAGTCTCTCAGAGACTAACACAAAGAAAATTAACTTCAAATTTTACAAGCTTGGCTGAAGAATTCAGGCAAGTTTTATAGCTGATGCCTGGTCATCTTAGAACACTTTGTCTTCACCAAGTATTTTGGTGTCAGAGCAAGTGCTTTTCTTGTACCTTCTAGAGTAGGATTGTCCATTAGACATCAGTCTGAATTTAATGAAGTCACTGCTCAAAATCCCTTACATACACCTTGTTCAGTAGCTAATTTATTATTCTGCAAGAATCTGTCCTAGAAGGAGGAGATAGATTTTTTTTTTTTTTTTTTTTTTTTTTTTTTTCTACCCTTGAGGCTTAAAAAAAGTGAAACTGCCAAATAAGTCTGAACTCAAACCTTTTACCATGCAGAAATTTGATTGCAGTGTTGACTTTAGCACTGTGGTTTGTTAACATCCTTAGAATACTTGCTTTCACATCCTGATCAGTGTTGCATGAAAATAGATTCTTCATAAAGGGTTGGCATTGTTAAGGGTAAGGTTTACTGTTTTCCTTTATACACTGCACCAAGACTTTGCCAAAATATTGGTACCTCTTCTTAAGCTGCAGAAGAGCCCATTCTCTTGCTGAAGGGCATACTTCTTTCAGGATAATTGGTTGATATTTGGACCTTTTACTGATGATGTTCTCAGACTGTGAACAGTCTTTCAGCTTCCCGGGACTGAGAAGTGAGATTGAGCTGGGAATAGATTTGCAGTCATTTGGCCTTTGAATTGAGCTCTACCTTTTTGTATTGAAAGAGATTGAAAACTGCAAAACTGGCTGCAGTTTACTGTTATGATAAAGAAATGTTTGATTCCTTCTGTGCAATATATTGACATACACATATGGCTGATCTGAAGTGTCAGATTTAGCCAGTTTTTCAGACAGTATATATTATTTACAGTACATACTCTGAGCAGGGTTTCTTCCTGTGGACAGTTGTCCTTTTGCAAGTCACGCAGTTTCTGAGTTGGTGGAAGATTAGTGCTGTTCACTTCATGTTTTTTTCCCAATGAAACAGGAGATGTGGACTTGTTATTTGTAATCTGGTAGTTAGCATAGTGAAATGACGAGTGGTGAGGGCCACAAGATGCAGCAAGAAAGACATTTTCACTTGATATTGAAGGCAAAAATAAATTCATAAAGAAGAGGATGCCTAGAGAGGTTTCACAATTTCCATTCTGAGACTTCAAAGGCTACTGCATAAGACCCTTGGCAGCTCAGTGAAACTCCTGAAGTTTGCCATTATATGAGGAGGAGATTGAATGGGGTGATCTCTGGAGATCTCTACCACATTTTTGACATTGTCTATAATGAATAGCATAATTTTGGTTCTTGAGGAAAGCTTGAGATACTTATTTTTAGTAGTGGATATTTCATGCAAGATTTTGCTTTAGAAGTATTAAAGATAGGTCTCTCTTTTCTTTCTTTTTTCTTTTTTTTCCCTCTCCAACAATACAACTAAAATTAATTCTTCTCACAACTTAAATGAAAGTCATTAAGGTAAAAAAAGAAAAAAATAAAAGAAGTTTTTATGTATTTGAAAACATGATGTATTCTGATATATTAAATCCTGATATATTGCCTATTTCCTAAGGAGTAATGGCCTCCCTCAGCCTGCTCATGATGGTGTTCCCACTGCTGGACAGGGTGCTGTGTTGTTGTAAGGGCTCATTGCTGGTTCAGTGTCTTGTTGTCCACCAGGACCCCCAGATACTTTTCTTTCCAGCTGGTGGTCCTACAGGGTGTACTGCTGAGTGGGGTTTTCATCACCAGACTTATCAGTGTGCGTTGTTTGAGATTTCTGTCAGCCTGTTTCTCCATCACATTCTTCTGATGGGCAGCACAATCATCTGGCATCCCGACTACTCCCCTGAGCTTTGTATTGTCAGCAACTTTTAAGTTCCAGATTTTCTTTAACAAGAGATTTTAAAAAATGTATTTTGACATACTGCATAATGCAGGTTCTTGGACTATGTATAAATATAAACCTTCAAAGCCCATAATATTAAAATTACACATATTTCTTTTGATTCTGAATTGACCATTTCTGCTTGCGTGGTTCTTGGGCATCTTTTAAAAAACTTCTAGTAGATGATCTTGGATTACTGTGGCTATGGAGGGAAAAATAATGAAATAGAAGAATGTAAGGACACAGAGTATAACATTTATGTGTAGTCCTGTGAAATATGTTTGTGTAAAACACTGCAGTTAGTAGCCATCAGAACATTAGTACTCCAGCAGTTGATTTAAACCTAATTAGCAGATGTGCTTTAATGATGAAAATCCTATTGACTGCATTCCCTGAACAGATAATCTGCAGTAGACTTCTTAATTTTACATGGACTCTTCATTCGCTTGTAAACTGAGTGGAGGCCACTTTCATTTTACCTTTTCATAACCCTGTAAAAGTGTAATTTCTGGATGCATTGTCCCTACAGTTATTCATTAGAAATTCCATGTTGATTGTATATGCAACAGATATACGTGATCTGTGTGTGCTCAGCAAGTGTCCCTGGGGTTCCTGGTTGTATGTAGGAGTGCTGAAAGGTCCAAAATGTAAGCAAATGTGAAAATCTGCCAGTCTACAGAATCACAGAATGTCAGGAGTTGGAAAGGACCTCGAAAGATCATCCAGTCCAACCACCCTGCCTGAGAAGGATCACCTAGGTTAAACCACACAGGAACATGTCCAGATTGGTCTGGAATGTCTCCAGAGAAGGAGACTCCACAACCTCCCTGGGCATCCTGTTCCAGTGCTCCATCACCCTCACTTGGAAAAAGTTCTTCCTTAATTCTACCTGTGCCATATTTCCATGAAAAAGCATTGTTAGGGATATCACAGTTTTGTAGGTTATTTCCAAAAGCTGTGAAGTGCCTAGCTGCATACTGTAATGGATGCCCTGAATGGACTGTAACAGAAGGTGTCTGATAGCAGAGGTTTAAATATATTGGGGATGGGGGGGGGAAGGTTTGCAGTTAGGCTTAATATGGTCAGTTGGTAAAGAGATGAAAGTGGTGTACCAAAACCAAGCCACTTCCTTGAAGAAGATAATCTTGTTAGCTGGCTTCCCCTGTATGTATTTCATGCCAAAGTTTGTGTTTTGAGAAAGTGACAGTTCATTTCAGTGTTCAGGATGGCCTGTGGGAGGGCATGAGATAGTACTTTCAATGGTATTCCTTTGAATATGGAATGAACTTGTGATGGAGATCAACCTGGTACAAAATGTGACAGCTTTTGAAGTAAATCAGTGTTTTTTCTTGGAAAAAAATTAGCTCAATGCATGATGATAACACAGTAATTTACATTAACACCACCACAAAATACAGTTTCATGTTTTGAGTGAGAGAACTTTGTCCTGGTTCCCAAATCATAATTTAACCTGCTTCAGTAGCAAAAACGAACTTTGTTTTCAAGAAGTATTGCTCTGTGTTGTATCTTTATTAAAGTTTGCAGTAGAGAAAAAAAGAAAAAGGAATAGGGTCTAGGAACTCCAGAGGAGAGTTGCTGAACTATCTGAAGCACAGAGCACAAAATACTCCATGCATAAAATATCCAGTGCAACAACAGACCACATGAAATGTGAAGAATAGTAGACACAGGAAGGTCCAACTCAAAATTCATGGCCCCTGTGACTTAAATTGTAGAAGTAGGAAGTATCAAGAACATGGTTTCTTGAAAAGCATTGTGATTGAGCCTACATCTCGATAGAAGGGGTAATGCTGTCATAAGTGGTGGGCTTCCCAAGTGACTGGATCTTGAAGCAACTGAGAATAAGAAATGCAAATTTCACATGACAATTTTTAATTAGAAGTTTCTAGAAGTCTTTTTTTTTTTTTCATTCTAATATAATGATCATCCTCCATCAGTCATTTGGAGGCAAGTAGGTTATACACGCTATGGGTTATTCCCTGTGATGAAAACTAAGGGACCAGTAGTTCTATATGTAACCTGAGCCACCTGACTGGTCTGTGTGACTGGGAACTAGGTATGGAGATTGCTTTTACCATGGCAAGTAATTGAAAATTAATAGTGATTCCCAGCTGTTGTGGAGGGGTTGAGTGTAATTTCTGAATAAACAAGGAAATAATTAGCATAGATGAGACCATTGCTAGATACTGTAGCCGGTTCTGGTATCAGTGCTGAGGAATATGACAAATCACCAAGTATTTAGGAGAGAATTAAAATGAATACTTGTATTCTGCCTGAAAGGGAAAGGCTTCAGTTCAGTCCTTGGCTAAAACCAGACATTCAAGATGGCCTTGGGCACAAGGAAAAATTACTTAAAGATCTGTTAAGAAAAGTGTCTTATCTGTAAGAAAATTTATATCTCATTTGATGGCTGAAAGCTGAAGCTTAGGCAAAATGAGAGATTAGGTGCACTTTATTAACTTATGGTTAATTTACTTAGGGATATAATGCATTTTTATAGAACTATTTTTAATTTAGATTTAGTCATTGTGGTTCTTTTTGGCTTAAGCTATGAGAACTACCTGTAACCACCATAAATGTCTGTAATTGATGTTTGTTTTGCAGTTAATTTTGTACTCTGTGTCCCTATGCCACATACTTGTGTCAACAAAGAATAACTGCATTGCAGAGCGACAAACTAGACCTGCTGCTATCTTGGTAATCATTGGGGTTTGGGTATTTGAAAGTTGGTTGGAATATTAGCTAAATGTTTTTATTGGAGGACTTAGCATTGAAATTAAGTGCTGATATATCCTAAATGCCGTGTGCAGATCTCACAGTCAGACTAGATGAATAATGCAAGTCATGCTTTTAGAGCTGTTGAATTTTCCAGTACCTGAGGAAAATCAACAGTGTCTAATCAATCAATTCATTTATAGGGTTTTCATCACAAGCCTACCTTAGATGGAATTAAGATTTATTTTTTTTTTAGTTAATGTAATTTCACCAAAATCAATGCAATTTTCCCACTACTTAAGAAAATGTCAATGTTGCTTTGACCTCTGCTTCTCTCTCCTCCTGTATCCTCTGGATGACTTGAATATGCCAGTATTATGTGAAAGGACCCTTCGCTGTTAGGACAAGATTGCTCTGCATGTATGCAACCATCAGTATGAAGTTCAGTGATCTGTCATATATATCTTACCCTCTTTTCTTGCCAAAAGAGTTCTAATTAATTTCCTGAAGTCAATGTGTTGCATTAAGTAGTTTTAGAAATTTCACTTACGGTATCACCATATATGAGATCTCGCATCTGTATTGTGGTAACGCTGCTTGGATGTCATTGGTAACTTCATGATCTTAAACTACTTTATATGCTAGTGTTTGAGCAACAGTGTGTAAACAAGGCTGTCCACTTGCTGAGGGTGGGTAGATTTCACGCTTAATTTCCCTCAGTGATTAGAACAGCGTTATTTTAATCAATTACCTGAGGAAGTGATCAGCTGTGGTTTAGGCTGTAGGGATGATACCAAGTTCTGGAGAATGTATTCAGGGTGTATTTAGTAGTTAGGTCCCTGTCATAAGAACTAACAGATGGAATTATTACAAGAAAAGAAATTGCCAGGTAAACCAAAATAATTTTTTCCATACCATTAATCTGGGGAAAAATGCTTTTGGTTTTGCAGAAATGTAATATGCATAAGGTGATATTTTGTGTTCCACATACTTTACATTTATACTGGCTTATTAAAGATTTAATTAAGTGTTCTAAAAAAGGGAGAGGATGCAGTCTTGCAAAAAAATGTAGATGACAGTGTGGGTTCACAATAATTAGGGCTTCAGGATAAATAAAGGGTCTCTACAGTTAATGAATATTAAAACAATGGCAGCTTTGAAAGCTCACAGAAATGACAGTGTTTTACTTGACCACGTCTGTCTGTTTTCATTTTAGCCCTGATCTTTCAATTTTTGTGGCAAATCCCATACTATCCCTAGTTGCAGAAGTAACTAGTAAACAAAAATTACAGAAGATGTTTTGTTTTGATTGATTTGCTGCATAAGAAAATCTTTTTTACCAACTCCCTGCCCTTCCTTGTCTTGCAGTGTCTTTGTTGCCCTTTCATTTAAATCTTAAAAACAAGTACCTCCAGTTAAAATTGATGGAAGATTTCCCTATTGAAAGAGCACCTCACAAAGCATTACAAAGACTCCCATTCTTTTTAAATCTTTCTTTTAGTCTGTTTTGGTGAGAAGGTTCTAAAACCTTGACAGTGGTTAGATAAATAGATGTGGTGAGGCAACTCTGGGACATGTTCACCTGTGGTCTTCATTGGTTTCTTGAATTTTGTGTGCAGATGTTTATAGGCAAGTAAGATCTGCTTTGTCTTCCTTTATTTTTAGCTTCCAGACTTCTGGGGGAAAGGACTATCTGTGATGTACTTTTCTAGTACAATCCAGAATCAAATTTGCAATCAAATTCTGCTCCTTGATTAGGATATTTTAACACTCATTATATAAATAACAATTCAGGACTAATTTTTTGTTGTACAAAGTTAGGAGCATAAATGAAAGCAACAATATTATACTTGTATTTTGAATAACACAATCTGGTGTATAAATTCTTTATTAGTGGAATATTGAAGAAGAAATCCATTGTTCTGCAGTTTAAAAGGTGTGTTCAATTGTGAGCTCAATACAGCTGCCATGGAATCTTTTACAGGCTTTTGTTTTACTCCTTGAGTGTAACTTGCTTCTGTAAGCCTTGTACTCTTAGAGTATACTACTCAAGCATGTGCTGTCAGTATGGTAGAAGCTTGTGCCCTTTACATCTTCTTGACCATTTTTCAGGTCTGCTTTCCTCCTCCTATTCTTGTTAATCTGATGTTACTTTTTGAGTATCTTCTGGAGATCTTATGGATCTCCTCATTCTCAAAGAAGAAATTCCACAGCTTTCTGAGTTGTTCTTTTCCATTCTTTGTGCTCCACTTAGAATACTGGTGGCCTGATCTGCTAGGAGTAAGCCAGTAGTCCTTTCTTCTCATTCATTACCATGTGAATAGTGTGTACTTCATATGAATGAGTGGTTGGGTTGGTTTTGGGTGGGATAGAGTTAATTTTCTTCACAGTAGCTAGTACAGGGCTGTATTTTGGGTTTGAGCTGAAAAGTGTTGATTACACAGGGATGTTTTTGTCACTGCTGAGCCGTGCTAGCACAGAGATCCAAGGCCTTTGCTGCTGCTCACAGCACCCCACCAGCAAGTAGCTGGGGGTGCACAAGGAGTTGGGAGGGGACACAGCCAGGACAGCTGACTCCAACTGACCAAAAAGGTATCCCATACTGTATGAACTTGACTACCACGTGGAGTTTTGGGTGCCACAGTACAAGAGGGATACAAAACTATTGGAGAGTGTTCAGAGAAGGGCAACAAGGATGGTGAAGTGTCTGGGGGGGAAGTCTTAGGAGGAGAGGCTGAAGCCCCTTGGTTCGTTTGGGATGGAGAAGAGGAGGCTGAGGGGAGACTTCATTGTGATCTATGACTTCCTGATGAGGGAGAGTGGAGTGGCAG
Source organism: Heliornis fulica (assembly GCA_013399135.1). Taxonomy (NCBI): domain Eukaryota; kingdom Metazoa; phylum Chordata; class Aves; order Gruiformes; family Heliornithidae; genus Heliornis; species Heliornis fulica. Next base: position 1,694 of record VXBZ01010365.1, on the reverse strand, counting down.
GTGCTGATCTTCTCNCAGGTGCTGATCTTCTCTCTTAGTTGATCAGTGATTGAACCTGAGGGAATGATATGAAGTTACAACAGGGGAGGTTTAGGTTGGATGTTAGGAAGAGGTTCTTTACTGAGAGGATGGTTTGGCACTGGAACAGGCTCCCCAGGGAAGTGGTCCCGACACCCACCTGGACTGAGGTCAAGAAGCGTCTGGATGATGCGCTAAGTCACGAGCTCTGACTTGTCTGGTCTTGTGTGGAGCCAGGAGATGGCCTTGCTGAGCCTTTTGGGTCCCTTCCAGCTCAGGGGATTCTGTGCATCTGTGGCATGAAAAGCTGAGGGAAGAAGGAAGGGAGGACGTTTGAAGTGATGGAGTTTGTATTATTCCCATGTCAGCGTTACATGTGAAGGAGCCCTGCTTTCCTGGGGCTGCCTGAACACCTGCCTGCCCCTGGGGAGCAGTGAATGAATTCCTTGTTCTGCTTTGCTTGTGTGTGCACCTTGTGCTTTACCTATTAAACTGTCTTTATCTCAGGTTTTCTCACTTTAACTTTTCTCATTGTCTTCCCTCATCCCACAGAGGGGGAGTGAGCAAGCAGCTTTGCGGTGCGTAGCTGGGATTAAACCAGGACAGTGATGGAAAAGGGTAGAAGAGAAAAAGGAGCTCCTAATGGTAGCAGAGACTGTAAGGAAAGATTAGCAGGTGATGGTGCTTGCTTGAATGGTTTCTACAATTGATTCAGGAACTGAATTCTCTCCAGCACGTCTTTCTTCTAAAACCTGTAGCCTCTCTGAAAGCATTGACTTGCTTCTCATACACAGATTTTTGCATTAATGTTTTTGACACACCCTTTCTTGAAATTTCTAGTGTTGAAATATCATTTTAATTGTCTGAAATTTCCATCTAATTACTTCTTCCTGTCATTCTGTTTAAATGCCATTTAGAAGTAGCAGGAGAGTAAATTTTCCTCTTGTGTTAACTGTATTTTTTTAAAAGTGGAAACTGTTACATGCCTGTTGTGATTTAACCCAGGAGACAGCTAAAACAACCATGCAGCCATTCAGATATTCCACTACTCCCCCATCCTCACCTGTCCAGTGGGATGGGCCAGAGTGTCATAAAGGGAAAAAATCCAAGTTAGAACACATGGTTTGACATCAAGGCAGTTTAATAGGACAGAAAAGGAAGAGAATAATAGTAAGAATTCTGATTAAATAATACACAATCAAGTGATGCACAGCACAGTTTCTCACCACCTGAAGCCAGTGGTCAGCTGGTTCTAGACTTGTCCTGGTTATATACCGACCATGACATCATATGGTATGGAATATCTCTTTGGCCACTTTGGGTCACCAGTCCCGGTTGTGTCCCCTCCCAGCTTCCTGTGTGTCCCCAGTCATCTCACTGGCAGGGCAGCATGAGAAGTTGGAAAGCCCTTGACTGCTTGGCAACAACTAAAACATCAGTGTGTTATCAGCAGTATTCTCATCCTAAATCCAAAACACAGCACTGGAGCAGCTGCTAGAAGAAAATTAACTCCATCCCTGCTGAAACCAGGACAGTACCTCAAACAGGCTATTTTGATTTCAGGAAGTAGGAAGCTTTATTTTAGCGTTACAGATTCTGGTAACTTCTGAAGACAGAGCTGTGTATATGCAAAGTGACTTAGTCACACTGCAGATCACTTCTACCCTCCCCCCCCC